>JAGFNQ010006860.1:0-179854 GCA_024364735.1 Boesenbergia rotunda | reverse complement strand
TCGTGTTAACATATGCATTATTTATATTTGCATTTTGTCCCATATCGATTGATGTGAATTATAGAATTCATTTTAACCTTATATAAAGGGATGTAATATCTTCTTTCAAGATATAATAAACAGATATCAAATTAGATTTTTCTTTTTGATATACTTGTAAGAATTCATGAATTCTAATTTTTAATTCATGAATTCTATCATGTATCAGAGCCCTGTTAAATACTTGTTGTTCCACTGCTCGTGGCTTTATGGTTCGGTTTATCTCCATCGCTTCCGCATCTGAATGGTTAGATCTGCCCTAAATGTTTTATTTCGTTTGAGATTGGATAATTGTTTTGATTGCCTTGATCGTTTGTTAGTTGGGATTTGAGATTGTTATTTGTTATTTTGGATTGTTCTGTTCAAAATTGTTTACAATGACTGGAGGTGACGATTCGTTGCAATCTATTGGTGTCCGTTTAGATGGAAAAAATTATTCGTATTGGAATTATGTGATGACTAATTTTCTGAAGGGCAAAGGAGTTTGGGAATATGTTTCTGGAAAAATCAAATGCCCTGTAGTTGGTGTTGAAAAATTTGATGAATTGTTTCGTATTTGGGATACAAATAATTCAAAGATTATCACTTGGATCAACAACTCTGTTGAACACAGAATTGGTGTTCAATTGGCAAAGTTTAAAACTGCAAAAGAAATTTGGGATTATTTGTCAAAATTATTTGTGCAAAATAACTTTGCTATCAAGTATCAATTACAATCTGAAATTCGTGCATTAGTGCAAAATGACTTAAGTATTCAGGATTTTTTCTGTGCAATGACTACTCTTTGGGATCGGTTAGCATTGACAGAATCTGTTGAATTACAAACATGTGATGCTTATATTAAATGTAGAGATGAGGATCGCCTTGTTCAACTACTTATGGGTCTTCGTCCAGAATTTGAAAATTGTCGCTCAAGTCTTTTGCACCGTAAACCTCTACCATCTGTTGAAGATGTAATAAATGAACTCATGGCTGAAGAAACTTGTTTGAAGACTCTAAAAGGGGTGCATAATATTTCTACTTCGGTTTTGGCAGCCTCTCCGTCTGCACCGATCATAGCAGCTCCTGCACACCAGTATAAAACATCTGTCATAGGAAACTGTAATTATTGTAAGAAACCAGGGCACTGGAAGAGTCAATGCCCTGAGCTTCGGAAAGAATCGGCTAGGAAGCTTCCAGGGCACGGACGGAAGTCTCCACAACAATATCAAGGCGGGCAACAAAAAATGTATTTTGAGGGTCCATCTCAAAATGTTTATCCATCTACTCCAGCAGCTTTTGTGCCCTCCTTAAATCACTCAGCTTCAGCTTCAGAGTTTTCTGTGAATACTGGTACTAATTCTATTGTCGACCAATTTCAGAAGTTCCTCGCCTTTCAGCAATTTCAAAAGGAACCTCATAATTATGCTCTTTCTGCTCCTTCTAGCTCATCTTCGTCTATTGGGTCAGGTATCCCTTCATCTCCCTGGATTTTAGATTCTGGAGCTGGTAATCACATGTCTCATGATTCTTCTTCTTTTACATATATGTCTCCTGACCCTCCATCTATTTCTGTTATGACTGCGGATGGTACACAAATGTCATTGAAAGGAACTGGCTCTATCCAAACACCCTCTTTATCTTTACCTGATGTTTACTTTATCCCTAAATTACATATGAACCTTGTTTCTGTTGGTCAATTATGTGACTCTGGGTGTTTTGTTGGTCTTCTTCCAAATTCTTGTTATGTGCAGGATCTAAAATCCAAGAGAGTGATTGGGACAGGGCATAGAAAAGGGAAAGGACCTTATGTGTTGGATGAACTGCATCTTCCCACTCACGTAGCAGCAATGCCTGTCAATTTGTCTTCTTTTCATTTGACACCTTCTTCTTCAAAATTTTATTTGTGGCATTCTAGACTTGGTCATCTATCAGGTTCTCGTTTACGTTCTATGTGTACTACTGATGTACTTGGTGATTTACCACCTGATGATATTTCTGATTGTAGTGGATGCAAACTTGGAAAATTTTCTGCTTTGCCTTTTATGTTAAGTACTTCCACTTCTTCGGCACCTTTTGACTTAGTTCATTCTGATGTTTGGGGACCGGCACCTATTCCCACTAAGGGAGGTTCTCGATATTACGTTTCATTCATTGATGATCACACTCGTTTTTGTTGGATTTATTTAATGAAACGTCGTTCTGATCTTAGTCACATTTATGCTGAGTTTAAGGCCTATGTAAAAACTCAGCACTCTGCCACTATTAAGTGTTTTCGAGCTGATTTGGGGGGAGAGTATACTAGTGGAGATCTTTCTGGTATTTTCAAAGCTGATGGTACAATACATCAGTCCTCTTGTACTGATACCCCACAACAGAATGGAGTAGCCGAGAGAAAGCATAGACATATTATTGAGACCGCCCGGTCTATGCTGTTATCCGCTAGTGTTCCTAGTGAATTTTGGGGAGAAGCTGTCCTTACATCTGTGTATCTTATTAATAGGATCCCTACCGCTCATAACTCTGGGATTTCTCCATATGCTAAATTATTTGGTCACACTCCATTATATTCTCATTTAAGGGTTTTTGGCTCGACATGCTTTGTTCTTCGTCCACATGCAGAACGTTCTAAGTTATCATCTCGTGTGGCCATTTGTGTTTTTCTTGGATATGGGGTTGTGCAGAAAGGTTATCGTTGTTATGATCCAGCTTCTGAAAAATTGTATGTTTCTCGTAATGTTTCTTTTATTGAACATATTCCTTTCTTCACTATCCCACCTACCTCACATGACATGTCGAAATCTGATCTCATTCAAATTGATCCTTTTACTACTGATTATCCATCTGAAAATGCTAACCCTCATGAAACTATATCGAATGTTCCGCTTCATCCTACTTGTAGAACAAATGATGTTGACACCCATCCTCTTTCTACGACTGCTTCAGAACCTCCCATAATTACGGATCCAAACTTACCTCGATATCCTACACGCACTCGTCGATCTACTCAGGTATCTGATTTTGATTACTCTTGCTATACACCATCTTTCGCTTCCTTTTTAGTTTCCAACAATTTTCTTTGTGAGCCCACCTCTTACTCTGAGGCATCTCGTGATCCTCTTTGGCAAGAGGCTATGAATGAGGAATTGTCTGCTTTGGACAGAACTGGTACTTGGGATTTGGTTTCTCCACCGGTTGGTAAGAAAATTATTGGTTCTCGATGGGTATACAAGATTAAAACCAAGTCTGATGGCTCTATTGAGCGATATAAAGCTCGTTTGGTTGCAAAAGGTTATGCTCAGGAGTATGGTATGGATTATGAGGAGACTTTCGCACCTGTTGCAAAAATGACATCTGTCCGGGTTCTTATTGCAGTAGCTTCTGTTCGTCGCTGGAGTATTTCACAAATAGACGTTAAAAATGCTTTTTTGAATGGAGATCTTCAGGAGGAAGTCTACATGGTCCCTCCACCTGGTGTTTCTCATCGGCCAGGACAAGTGTGCAGGCTTAAGAAGGCCCTGTATGGTCTTAAACAAGCCCCGAGAGCTTGGTTCGACAAGTTCTCCTCTGTAGTATCTTCACTTGGTTTTACTTCTAGCTCTCATGATTCAGCATTATTTGTTAAATCGTCTCCTGCAGGCCATATTATGCTCTTGTTGTATGTTGATGATATGATTATTACAGGAGATGATGTTCACGGTATCTCAGATCTAAAAGCTACTCTGTGTCATCGTTTTGAGATGAAAGATTTAGGTAATCTACGTTACTTTCTAGGTATTGAGGTAGCTTATTCTGAAAGGGGATATCTTCTATCTCAGTCTAAGTACACTTCAGATATTCTTGAGCGGTCTCGTCTCACAGATACTCGTGTTGTTGACTCTCCTCTTGAGGTCAACGTTCGTTACAATCCTACTGATGGGGATCCTCTTGCTGATCCAACTTTATATCGATCAATCGTGGGTAGTCTGGTGTACCTCACTATTACTCGGCCTGATATTGCATATGCTGTTCACATTGTCAGTCAGTTCGTTTGCTCACCTACATCTGTTCATTGGGCTGCAGTTATGCGTATTCTTCGTTATCTTCGGGGAACGCTATATCAGAGTCTTTTGTTTCCATCGACCTCATCTTTGGAGCTTCGCGCTTTTTCTGATGCCGACTGGGCAACTGACCAAACTGATCGAAAATCGACTACGGGTTATTGTGTATTTTTAGGTGATTCACTTATTTCATGGAAAAGTAAGAAACAAGATGTTGTTTCTCGCTCTTCAACTGAGGCAGAGTATCGCGCTATGGCTTCTGCTACAAGTGAGATTATATGGTTACGCTGGCTATTGACTGATATGGGCGTCTCCCTTAGTGGTCTGACACCGATGTACTGCGATAATAAGAGTGCTATTCAGATTGCGCACAACACAGTCTTTCATGAACGTACCAAGCATATTGAGATCGATTGCCACTTTACTCGGCACCATTTCGAGCGAGGCACCATATCCTTACCTTTTGTCTCATCCTCGATGCAGCTTGCAGATTTCTTCACAAAGGCACATACCATCAAGCGTCACCGGTTCTTTCTTGACAAACTCTCAATGTTTCTCACTACACCATCACGAGTTTGAGAGAGGATGTTAACATATGCATTATTTTATATTTGCATTTTGTCCCATATCGATTGATGTGAATTATAGAATTCATTTTAACCTTATATAAAGGGATGTAATATCTTCTTTCAAAGATATAATAAACAGATATCAAATTAGATTTTTCTTTTTGATATACTTGTAAGAATTCATGAATTTTAATTTTTAATTCATGAATTCTATCACCTCGTTGGATCTCCAGTGCTTTCATTTCTAGTGCCATGACAGATTATCCCACTGCCTCAGACTTTCTAATTCCTCTTCCAGCCTTTCCTGTGAAACAAGTAAGTCGTTTAGTTGAGGGACCTAATCACCTTCAACCTTGAAGAACAACGCAGAGTTAGTTTAAGTGCTAATGTAACTCTTGCAGATGTGCAAGGCCATTGACAATCCAACGGCAGGGAATGATACTCTCGCCAGATTATACGCAGCTATGAACATATACTACAATTATACTGGCAGTGCAAACTGCTTCGAACTCGACTCCGGTAGCGGTATCGGATTCGATTCGTGGGATTTTCAGGTGATTGTACAATTCTCTACTGCTTAACGAGCAATTTGCTTGACAATGAGTGAAACAGTGACACTTTTGGTCCATAGTCATGTACAGAGATGATCCTTACTGTGGGAGGCAGCAGAAATGAAAGCATGTTTCCTGCGGAAACTTACGATTACCACCAGAAGCGACTGGCCTACTGCAAGGAATCATACAAAATACCGCCTCGACCGCACTGGATCACCACTGAATTTGGTGGCCATGTGAGCTTCCTCAACAATTGAATCACACATTGATTCAGTTTTCTCTACATTTCTTTTGTTGTTCTTGCTACTGCCATGTATTCTATATATGACCTCTGTTTATTGGCATATATAGCACATTAAGAGGGTGCTGAAAAGGTTTGGAAGTAACATCATATTCTTCAATGGACTAAGAGATCCATGGAGTGGTGGCGGGTAAAATCATCATCCATCATACCCATCTATTCAAGTCAACAACTGTAAATCGATCGATAAGGTTCCTCGATCTTGTTCCATGCAGGGTGCTGAAGTCTATCAACCCAAGCCTCATAGCCATAGTTGCACCTCAAGGTACATAGCAAACTAAACTACTGTCTGAAGATTGTATCTTACATGTTTGACTATTGAAAAAAAAAACATTTTGATTTGTTGATTTTAACAGGTGCACATCATGTAGACCTTAGATTTGCTACAGAGCAGGACCCTGTTTGGCTACAAAATGTGAGGAGGAAGGAGATTCAGATTATATCCAAATGGCTTAAGCAGTATTATGAAGATTAAAGATTATAAACACAACCTTTTAAGAAGAATTCTGTAGTTTAGTGGAGAGTATAACCTTTCAAGATTATATGACCACGCCCCTACTATGACTCGGCGGCAAAGACAACTCGATTGGACGTGGCTTCCACATCTACGCTATCTCCTGGAACATCCCACCCAGGAGCATGACCTAAGCTCACACACTATCTTCGGGAATATTTTCACTATGATTCAAGTACATTTTAAGAACATCCCTAATTGAATATCTCCGTTATAATCACATGTTATCTCTGGTAATATTCTGGATCACGAACATCGCGTTGCGATTCATATATTTTCTAGAACATTTAGATTGAAAACATCCCTACTATGACTCATACATTCTCTGGAAACATAGAAAATATCCCTTCTATCCTCATATGCCCGATCAGAACATTCCTATTCGAGTACATCTTCGCAAACCCCTCCTCAAGGTTGGATCCATGACCATTTTCACTAGGCTACATGGACCCTCGTCTGCCTCTACTCAGCCACATGAGACTGCATTTGACATGTTCCTTCATGGCTAGTCGACAATTCAACAACTGCCTAACACGATTAGTGAATAGTAACTTACCTTGGCAATAATGGCAAATTAATAGTACGAAATTAATGCTGCAACTACACAAGTCGACCTTCCCCCAAATAACTCCAAAGAGTACGTTTGATTTAATCATATATAATCTTAGTGATCACATAATAATGATTATGAGAAATAAACATAATCTAATATCATTTAGTTCAACCCTAAGTAATGTTATAACCTAATTTGAAGTTTACTGTATTACCCTTCATTGAATCCTACATACTTTTATCATTAAATCAATTTGACATTTGATTAATTTTTTAATCCATTAATTAAAGTTTAAATAAAAAATTAAAGTTTTTAAACAATTTGCTATAATTTTTTTTTACTATGTACATCCTCTTCCCCCACGCCGTCCCACCTGGAGCGCCTCCTTCTTCCCCAACACATTCCTCCCGGAGCGTCTCCTCCTCCTCCCCTATGGTGCACACGCTCATGTTCTTTTTTTCAGCTTCACCTTCTCGCTAGTGCACACGCTCTACCACCCTTGGAGCCCCTCCTTCGCCATCGCCGCTGCCTCCACCTCCTATAGTGGACCCACATCGTCGGGGGGTTGGTTGAGGTCTTGTGATGTGATCGCTACCACCGATCAACCCACTATTCAAAACGAGAAAATAAAAACAATAAGAAAAATAGATCGACTTCGCAGAGGGAGGGAGTGGTCAATGATGTCGGCTGTAGGGAGATGCCCAGTTTGTGGAGGATAATTTTGGGGGGGGGGGGATTTGTTAACCACGAAATCGTGAAAAACTTTATGCTTCCGAGGTTTTTTATTCTGGATTGTATTCCCTAATTGCTGGCGTGGCAGGAATCGCTCATTATCGAGAATTACTCATTACCTAAACCATACAAGGTTTTTTTTATTGATAATCTATCAAGTTTATCAATGACAACCCTCAACCAAACACCTCCAAGAGTTATAGCCTAAGTGACAACCCAGATAGTATCACCGATATAAAAGGTGAGTGGTAGGGAAGAAGAAGGTATGCTTTGAATTTCAATCTCAAACCAATAATAGACTGACTTATGTATCGAAGGGGATTTTTCAATCACCACCAGCACCCTCTGACCAATGTTATTGTCACGCCCCGAGGAGCTGCCCGTCTGATACTGACCAGACTGCTTCTCCCTCGACCCGGCGGATAATCCGAAAACATTACCTTTACGACTCTCTCAGCCCGCCCATACCACAACTTATAGGGCTGGAACAAGCCACTGAATGAAAAGCAAACGAAGACAACGACAAAAACTGCAAACCGGTATGACTTACGATAATATAAAATGAAATAAACGCCTCCATGACACACAAAAGTACAACTATACCGTCGTACTAAACAACACAACATAAATGAAAACAGCGAAAGCAAATGAAAATACTGTATGACCACAAATACAACTCAAACCAAAACACGAGTCGCTCCGAAATAGAAGGGCTGGGACAGGCTGTCCGGCACTCCAGACGATCAACCTGAAATGAAAAATAAGACTGACGGTGTGAGTCCAAGAACTCAGCGAATACATATATCTGGTATGCATAGTAAGCTATATTAGCAGTAAAAGTCAAACTGACAACAGTAACAGTAATAACAGTAGAAAATGTTGAATCTATAATATTGAATAAATGATACATATCAGAGCCAGACAAACCTGAAGATATAAGGGTCCAAATATCATACGGGTAAAGTAAGGTCACCATACCCTATGTACACATACCTCCTGAAGGTGCAAATCAAATACATATATTGTAACCAGATATAACAAGTATGAGCAAATGCAACAATACAAACAACCACAATCATGCAATGATGTATCATGTGCACATGATGTCTGTACGCACTCCAGCTACCCCTACATTGGGTAGCCGAGTCGATAGGATGCCAAGGAGCCAACCACTCCAACAACCATAACCCCAAAACCAGGAACGAGAGGAGCCAACTGCTCGCGGGTCACACAACCCATCATGACATGTACCCCTACGCCAACAAAAGGGGAGCCAACTGCTCATGGGTCATACAACCCATCATGACATGTACTCAAAGCCAGAAAGGGGGAGCCAACTGCTCTCTATACCACCTCTGCCTGCTACCACGCTCCGCCATCACTACCCATGAGTGACCGAGCGGAGACACGACAGAACAACTGCACACACCAGGAGGGGTCCCTGACTGCTACGATGCATCGGAATCACTGCTCATGAGTGACCGTGCAGAGTCTCGACATGACAACTATACACACCCTCCAATAGTCACTACTCGCCAGTAACAATGTGTATAGCTCATGATCACCGCGAATTCCTAGTGTCTGTTACCATGCTCCAGCAACACTACCTATGGGTGATCGAGCGGAGATACAACAAAACTACTATCCACACCCGGAGGGGTCCCTGACTGCTACGATGCACCGGAATCACTGCTCAGGAGTGACCGTGCAGAGTCTCAACAGAGCAACTGTACGCACCCTCCAATAGCCACTACTCGTGTATGACAATGTGTGCAGATAATGACCGTCATGACAGATGTCGTGTCTCAACCACATGACTGGGAGCTCTATGCCGCCAGCCCATGCGCATGCAAGATCGACGCATGACAATATCATACACCACATCTACCTAGCTAGTCTACCAATCATCAACATGATATGTAGAGGTCCAAATAACTGGTATGCACCATATCCTAGCCCTAGTGTTGGGTATAAGGTATGCTATATCTAATCACGATATACAATATATGCGACAATAAAAAGTAAAGAGGTTCACCTCGAACAGTACAAAAATAAATCAATCATCTAAACAAGCAGCTAATATCAAGTGTAAATATATGGAAGTAGAAAATAATTAAAACTCTACTGTTATCTATAACTAATTATGCATATAATCTGTGACAATATCTAAATAGATAAGTCAGAAGTACCCGCCTCTGAATGAATTCTGAAGCGTAGAGAACCCCGCCCAAAATAATATCCACAACAAGATAACGAAATCAATCAATGTCCTACATACAAGCATAACAATTATTTAGCTAAAATCACACCTGATACTTAGCTAAATAACTATTAAAATCTAAATCAAAATTTAACTAATCATAACTTACTAAACTAGCTAATTTATTCACCAACATAATTTAACTTGATCTAAGGGAACCCAAGCTGCCAGATTAGTAACCTAAAACCTAATCCCATCCACTCCAAAGAATCACTCAATGAAACCATTTCATACCAAAACAAAGAGCTGCAGTAGAACTAATCAAACCCTCTGATCTAACACAACTCCAAGACAACAAGATAAGCTACCCTAACCAAAGCCACAATTGGATCTCACGGCACATCCATAACACATCACAGAGCAGAACTCACGGTAGGAAGATCCACAAAATCCATTACAATCGAAACCATAATGTCACCGAGCAACTCTTCTTAACAAGGAAGAAATCAACACCAAACAAAACAAGATCAACTACAAAACCACAAAACAACATAGCATAATTCAACCAATCTGATCAGGGCAAAACGAATCCAACTTCTCCACCCAGAATCTAATCAAAACCAAAACAACCAAGATCGGCAGGAATCGAAGCGTAGTCCAACCAAAAGACAACAGAAGAACTGGGTTCACCAAGATTTAACAGTTGATCGAATTCTTTTGAGCATGATTTCCAAAAGACACACACAATAATAAACCTAACACATCATCTCTTACCTGAGGATTCGTCGGTCGTCCACCTCTGTACAAATCTACCGAGAACATGACTAGAAGAAGAATCGTCCACTCCTAGCTCTAAGTTTGAGCTAGGAACTCCCCCGAACCCTAGATCGTAGGTATCACACCCAAGAACCGAACAAAAATCAAGAAAGGATCAAAAATCGCACAATCGTAAAAGAAAATGGAACACAAGATATCCTCCTCAACCTACCCGGAAATCGGAGATGGAAGATGATGTTTTGTTCCGCCTAGATCTGAGCTGCCCTATTGCAACCGGAGAAGAACGGGTGATCGCGCACAAGAGCCGATTAGAACCTGCAGAGAAGATGATGGCGACTCAAGACCACCGGATCTCGGCTAGAACCGGCGATACTACGACGTGGGGCGACGAGGTCGGCTCCAGCTTCCCGGTTGCGACAGAGGAGAAAAGAGATGATTGGGAAATCGAGAAAGAAAAAGGAAGAAGAGAAAGAGATATCAGGCGGAAAGAGAGAGAGGAAGCAAATTTAAGTGTGGCGTTTTTGCATTCCACCCCTCCAAGATTGGCTATTCCCATAAGAGCCTATAAGTTTAGGTAATTTTGCTCCTAAACCCTCTAATTCTTCCTATTTTAACAATTGTCATGCAGGTAATGGAGTCGGCATAGTCATCTCTACTAGTTAGGACCCACAAGGACAATAACAGAGCGAGAAGAAGAAGAAGAATTGAAATATTTTTGGTATCATATGTGGGAAACATGTGATTGAGGAAAGGCATCAAGGATGGTAAGCACTAGATGAAATTTGGTGGAGGACATGGTGAAACATGGAAGGGCAAAAGATGACTACTTCTAGAGGTGGTCTTGGAAATTGTGGATGGTCCCGTTATTCCGGGACAACTCATTACAACTAATGTGGAAGATGTTTGTCAATGGCATCATGCTTCACCATAGGGTTTGTTTGATCTTGCTTGCACTGAGAATGCCCTCACCCTCCCTCCCTCTCCTACTTGGCGAAGAGAGAGAGGGGGGTTGCATTGCCTACATAGGCAGGATCGAACGAACCTCACCATAGATAGACGGAGGTGCAGAGTCAAACCAATGGCGGTGCCTATCTAAAAGCTCACCATACAGAGCTCATGAAAGGGGGGGCCTACATTCTCTAATTCCAAGAGGGCTCCTTGGTGTTAGGATCGAAGGAATTCAGATATCTCTACAATGATATTATATTATCCACTTTGAGTCTAAGCTCTCATGATTTTATTTTTGGGCTCTACCTAAAATATCTCATACCAATGAAGATAATTTTCTCTTATAATTCCATGATTTTTCTTATGTGTTTTCAATGTGAGATTTTGTTTGTAATCTTACAACCCCAATAATCCCCCTCAAACGAAGGACCGCAAGGCCCCTTCAAGTAGAAATCCTATCCATTTGACATCTGATCCTCAACCTACTAACTCTTTTTGTCCCTCGGTGTAACCGACCTACTAAGTCTTCCTGTCCCTCAGTCCACCTGACCGGATTTCCTTGCCTATATCGTAATTAGGACTTCCTGCCTAGTGTTCGGTCCTCTTGATTCGGACATGGGAGACCCCACTTCCTTTGTTCGAAGTCAATATTTCACTCACATGACTTGATTAGACTATAACTCTGTGCACAGTCGGTGGCTAGATCTTTTGACATTACGGGCTCTGATACCAATGTTAGGATCGAAGGAATTTAGATATTTTCATAATGATATAATATTTTCCACTTTGGACATAAGCCCTTACGATTTTATTTTTGGGCTCTACTAAAAAAATCTCATACTAATGGAAATATCTTTCCCTTATAATCCCATGATCTTTTTCGTGTATTTAATATGTGATTTTGTTTGCAACCTTGCAACCTCAACCGTTGGAGCCTTGATATGCATTGCTAAGAAAAATAGTAGGGCATCGAGGAGTGCCCTTCTCCCTATGCATCTTGGCTAAAATGTTACTGGTCAATTGTCGATTGTCGCCAGTAGGAGAGTATAACCACACGATCGATCCAAAAAACCATCTTTGTCGGTTCGAGAATACAACTCTGTTGCATCCATATCTGAATGAAGTCAATTGTCAAATCATATTGACCACCTTGGTTTGGCTTGCCTAGTAATAGTTCAACAAACTAAAGCCCGACTCCATTTATTCATTTAAAGATTTTATAATTATCTTCCTACACCATTTCTCTAGTTAGAAGAGATATTCCCACACTCCTCTCAATTTTGTTTAATTTGAAACAACGAAACCTTGAGTCTTTGTGGAAGTACATCCAATGGTTTAATCGATTGGCCCTGGAGGTACGCTCGGCGACCCTTGAAGTCTTAACCAATGTCTTTTCTCATAGTCTTGAAGAAGGCCACTTCTTTTGGTCACTGGCCAAGAGACAACCCTTAGACTACAAAGAGTTACTTGGCTAAGTAGAAAAGTATATCAATGTGAAGGAAACCTAGAAGACACAGTCCTAAGAATTACTCTCCCATGTGATAGCTAGCTTTGGTTTTTTGATTTACTCCTTCTAGTGGTGTGGATAAGTCGTGAGTGGCTGCCAAGGTGACGGATTTCACCTTTTATAGAATTACAAAAGATAATGGAGAGATGTAGGCTGAACATCGACCCCTATTTTCTGCATATGTAACATTGACCTTATGTACCCTATACTCCCCAAAAGGTATCTAAAGAAAAAGGCACCTCAAATTTGTGACAAGTACAGAGTCAATTAGAGGCTGCTAGACTTTAAAAGGGGCCCTTATTGACCCCAGTCTAATACCTTATGCTCTTTCCACTATAACTGCTAGCATTCTACTCAAGTTTGCTTTAAATTCATCCACATGTTTATTCCCTACTACTGGCTAGCATCCCCAAGCCCCCTAGGGCTCCTTTTCCCTCGATCGCCACCTGTATACTAATTGGGCATCCTCTCACCTGCTGCAATGGATATCACACCCCTTGAGTAGGGCATGGAGCATCTTGGACACCACCAAATCATTATTACCCAACTTGAGAGGTGATTAATTATGATCTCAAAAGAAGCTACGGATGGTGATTCAAACTAGGTGTGGAAAGCATATAGTCGCCACGAATGCATGGGTGTCAATCTCCAAGTTGAATTATACAATGTACAATTAATACTTAATTTTGGGCCAAGAGATGTGGAGGACGTCTATACACCTCACAGTGATTTTCAATCATTCATATCTCCATCGCCAACTTTGATGTAGCTCAAACCTTCGTTGACTCAGGTAGCTCAGTAAACATACTTTTTCTAAGAACTCTGGAGCAGATGCAGATAGATGTGGATAATTTACAGCCGGTGGCCACACCCCTTTTTGAATTCGTAGAGCATATTGTATAACCATTGGGGCAAATTAGATTGTCTATCTCCTTGGGTGAGGAACCACTTCAAAGGATGACCATGGTTCTTTTGATCATTGATCCTGTCGCAGAGTGAGGTGGACTCCAAAGAGTGAGCGGACCGACTACTGCTGATGCTGGTTCCTACCTACAAGAAAGTGATCGTTGGCAACCCACCAGGAAAAGTCCCCGGCAAGGCCCTCCGATGGTCAAGTCAGTCCCCGCGAGAGAAGAGAGCAAAAGCAATGGAACAGTAAAAAACACTCGCGCGCATACCTGTGAAGCGGAATGCGGAGGGGCTTATATAGCCGAGGGAGCTGACAGCTACTGCCTGACCTGCCACCCTTTGTCGTGTGCAGGAGCAGGGCAAGGTGTAACGTGCGGTGGCAGGGTAAGGTGTTGCATACCAGAATAAGGTAAGGGGCGTTGTCAGCCCGCTGGCGGGCGCCGTCCGGTGCCACTCGGTCTGAGAAAGGCGTAGGTTCCAATGGTACGGAGTACTAGGGTATGACAGTAGGATCGTTATGTCAGCGAGATACTCGCGATTCGAACACGAACGATGTCAGGCCTACGCCAACTCTTATACCATCTCTGTTAATATTGTGTCAGAGAGTAGGTGTCCCTAGGGACTGACGACAAATCTCGAATGAGAGCGCCGACCGATGGCATTGAGTGAACCTTGGCCATGCGGTCACTACTTCTGAGATTGAGTCGGTGTGCTTCCGAATCAGGGAGCACTCGGGTTCGCTTGACCCGACTGAGCCTAGAGTCGGGTAATTGGAGGCTCGGGAACTCTCTAGCTTGGAGATTCTTCAGCTCGGGAATCCTTCGACTTGGCAGTTGGTATCCCTTAACGTAGTGTTCAGGTCGGTTGAGGTTGGACATTCGATGCTCCCGAGTGGGTCGGGTCAGGCTGTATCCGCCTGCTCGGGCGACTCGGCACGCTCAAACCCTGGGGACCCCTGAGCCCGACCCGATCCTGACGTGGCGCCAGGCTGGCCGGCCGAGCTACACGTGAGCTAGGCCTGGATCATAAAATATGATCCTGTCGCAGAGTGAGGTGGACTCCCAAGAGCGGAGCGGACCGAGTACTGCTGATGCTGGCTCCAACCAACAAGAAAGTGACCATTGGCAACCTGCCGAGAAAAGTCCCCGACAAGACCCTCCGACGGTCAAGTCAGTCCCTGCGAGAGAAGAGAGCAAAAGTAATGGAACAGTAAAAAACACTCGCGCGCGTACCTGTGAAGCGGAATGCGGAGGGGCTTATATAGCCGAGGGAGCTGACAGCTTCTGCCCGACGTGCCACCCTTTGTCGTGTGTAGGAGCAGGGCAAGGTGTATCGTGCGGTGACAGGGTAAGTTGTCGCATACCATAATAAAGCAAGGGGCGCTGTCAACCCGCTGGCGGGCGCCGTTTGGCGCCACTTGATCTGACACAGGCGTAGGTTGCTGTGGTACGGAGTACTAGGGTATGATAGTAGGATCATCATGTCAACGAGATACTCTTGATTCGGACATGAACGGTGTCAGGCCTGCGCCGACTCTCGTACCATCCCTGTTAATGTTGTGCCAGAGAGTAGGTGTCCTTGGGGAGTTGCCACAAATCTTGAATGGGAGCGCCGACCGGCGGCGCTGAGTGAACCTTGGCCATGCGTTCACTACTTCTGAGATTGAGTCAGTGTGCTTCTGAGTCAGGGAGCACTCGGGCTCGCTTGACCCGACTAAGCCTAGAGTCGGGTAGTTGGAGGCTCGGGAACTCTCTAGCTTGGGAATTCTTCGGCTCGGGAATCCTCTGGCTCGGCAGTTGGTATCCCTTAACGTAGTGTTCAGGTCGGTTGTGGTCGGACAATTGATCTTCCTGAGTGGGTCGGGTCAGGCTATATCCGCCTGCTCGGGCGGCTCGGCTCGCTCGGACCCTGGGGACCCCTGGGCCCGACTCGATCCTGACGTGGCGCCAGGCTGACCGGGTGAGCTACACGTGAGCTAGGCCGACTTTGATGTAGCTCAAACCTTCATCGACTCAGGTAGCTCAGTAAACATACTTTTTCTAAGAACTTTAGAGCAGATGCAGATAGATGTGGATAAGTTACAGCCGATGGCCACACCCCTATTTGAATTCTTAGAGCATATTGTATAACCGTTGGGGCAAATTAGATTGTCTATCTCCTTGGGTGAGGAACCACTTCAAAGGATGACCATGGTTCTTTTGATCATCATGGATGCACCCTCCATCCTCCATGTACAACATTCACATTGGGGTGTTCAACCCTTAGGGCGTGTTTGGTTCAAGTTATCAGATATAACTTTAATTATGTGATTGTCAAGTAATAACATAACCAAGATAATGGGAAATGAAACATAACCTGAAATTGTTTGGTTCAATTTAGGTAATCAAATAAAATCTTGTTTGTTTGGAGGTAATAGTATATAATATAATATTTTACCGTATTATCCTTTAGTTAAATTTAAGTATAATAATATTATATGCTTATAAATTCAAAATAAAAAGTAATTAGATGATATTAAATACATATTCGTACCCTCGGTCGTCAGCCGTCGGTGGTGGTCGCCGGCTGTCAGCCATCGGTCGCCGATCGCCGGTCGCCGGTCGCCGGTCGTCGGGCGCTGGCGGTGGCTGTTGTCGGTCGCCGGCGGCGACGGTGCCGATCGTCGGCCGCTAGTGGTGGTCGCTTGTTATCGTTGCCGGTGGTCGCCCGCGAATAATGCCTCTTTTGTTAAGGTAAATATTGGAGGATAATTTTGGAAAGATAAGTTTCATAATCCCGAAATCAAGAAAAATCTTACTTTCCTAAGGTTTTCCGATTCAGGGTTACATGCTCCTTTTGCTGACGTGTCGGACATCGATAATTACTTTGGAATCGCTGATTATTTAAACCAAATAAGATTTTTGTTGATAATTAACCTTGGATAGATAACCAAGATTATCAAGGATAACCCCAACCAAACGCACCCTTAGTACCTTCATTACAATCGCCTCCCCTCACTACCAAAAACTTAAGTTATTAGTTAAGAAAGAAGTGGGAGAAGTCTGAGGGGAACAATAGTCCGCTTGAAAGTGCTATGTAGAAATCATTCAGACAAATCAAAAGAGAGCACAGATGGATGTTGAGCAAGCGCGGATTAAGTGTCGAGAGTGAAATGCACTTGTTGCAAGAAGCATCCCTGGTGTTCATAGCAATGGAGGAGCCTAAATTGATACCCATTGTACTCAATTTTAATGATAAAGTCACTCGGATCGCTCTTGGGTTAGAGCCTAAGTTGAAGAAGGAGTTGGCCGCTTATCTCATTTGGAATAACAACATATTCATCTGGTTAGCTCAGATCTCTCTTGATATCATCAAACATTATCTCACTATCCTTATCATGGTATGCGCAATAAAGTAGAAAATAAGGAGAACAAATCCTTTGTCCCGAAATTCTCTTTGTCCCCGTGTCCCAACTCGCCGGCGATGGCCGACGAGTCTTCCGATCGTCGATCGGATACCACCGGCGACCTCCGGCCGCCGTCTCGAAATAAAACTATATCCTAGAGGGTACGGTGAACCCGTCGGGGATAGTCTTAATTGTGATCTCGCCGAATTCACCGTCGATTCCGACAAGATCGCAATTGTGATGATCTCGACCGATTCACTGTTCTCTCAGGATATCATTTGATTCGGGACGACGATCAGAGACTAATGATGGTGTTCGATCGACGATCGGAGGACTCGCCGGCCATCGCCAACGATTTAGAATATGGGGACAGAGAGAAACTCGGGATAAAGGATCCCGTTCGGAAATAAGACACTTAGGGCCCACGAAAGATAAAATTATTCAAGAGGAGATTGAAAAGTTATTGATGATTGGGCACATTTGAGAAGTAGACTTTCCCGCGTGGCTATCCAACATGGCGATGGTACTAAAACCCTCTGACCAGTGAAGAAAATGTATGGACTTTTGAGATTTTAATAAGGTTTGCTTGAAGTGTTGTTACCCTTGTCCGAAATTGATGAGTTGGTGAACTCCACATTTGTGCCAAGTGCATATAAATGATGGATGTATACCAGACGTACCATTCGATCCTCTAACCAAGGCTAACCAAGATAAGTTTACATGTAACGGTTATATTTATTTGATCTATGTAAGTTGACATGTTAAACCATGTGAACTCCTTGGGGATATTTATAGGTCTCTTATAAGCCATGTGAACTTGTATTCTATGAATATTCTATATGCCGTACTTCGATGGAGTTATTTTATTTTCTACGGAATTCTTACAAGATCTTCAAGAACAATACAAGTAATTTGAAGTTATTGTTATCTTGTTCAATCAACATGGGGCAGGAAGAGGACCAAAGGGATTGAGGTCCACTTGGTCAAAAGAAGGAAGCATGGGAACAGAAAAGCCAAAGGACAACCAGGGATTAATTAAAGTAGAAAAGCTACATGTTGCAAGAGAATCCGGGAAATTAATACACAAACAAATTCTGACCTACACACAAACAAAACTACTTCCATTGCCTCCCTGCATAATTTATTGACAATAATTTTGCATTGTTGATTCCGTCTTGTAGACCATGTCTATAAATTAATCCAACTACTCAAACTTCAATCTACTGCGGATGGAGAAATCGATGGCCATCAATCTCCTTCTCTTCCTTTGCTTGATTTCCTTTTCCTTTTTCCTCTGCAATGGGGCGGTGATGGTCCCTAGCTCTGCCGCGGCAGCTCATAGAACACTAGAGCACCGCGGCGGAGCGATGTATGAGACGAGGTACTTCACGCAGACTTTGGACCACTTCAACTACAAGCCGGACGGGTACATGCAGTTCCGGCAGAAGTACCTGGTGAACGACTCGTTCTGGGAGGGAAGAGGCGCCCCCATCTTCGTCTACGCCGGCAACGAAGGCAGCATTGAACTCTTCGCGGACAACACAGGCTTCATGTTCGACGTCGCTCCTTCCTTCAAGGCCCTCCTCGTCTTCATTGAGGTGCTTTGCGTAATCATCTTCACTGCTTTGCTGATGATTTTAATAGAAGAACATGTTCTATCTGAACCACGTACATGCCATGACAGCATAGGTACTATGGGGAGTCTCTTCCATTTGGCGACGTTGGCAACTCGAGCACTTTGGGTTATTTGAGCACAACACAAGCTCTTGCAGATTTCGCAACTCTGATCACTGAGTTGAAGAAGAATTTGTCTTCCGAGCACTCTCCTGTTGTAGCTTTCGGTGGTTCTTATGGAGGAAGTGAGATTGTACACAACTAATTACGTTTCGTTCGATTGAGTAACGATCAATACTGATTGATTTTATACCATTTGTTCGTTCCTGGAAACTAGTGTTGGCTGCTTGGTTCAGGCTCAAGTACCCGCACGTAGTGATTGGCTCAGTGGCATCGTCTGCTCCGATTCTTCAATTCGATGACCTCGTTTCACCTTACACCTTCATCGACATCGTCACCAATGACTTCAAGGTCTGGATCATAACTGGATGCACTGTACTTAATTCTTCTCTGTTTAATTAATTATTTGAATCGCATGGCTTGTTGAATGATTTAGAGTGAAAGTGAAAGCTGCTTCAGAACAATAAAGCATTCATGGAAGGAAATGGATGACACTTTGCGACAACCAGGAGGACCTCAGAAGTTGGCCAAGGCATTCAAGCTATGCCCGTAAGAACATCCATCTCCCATTATCCCAGCAAGATGTCCTCTTTGTGCAGTAGCTAATTCTCTGGGCTTCGTTGTTGTCGTTCACAGCGGTGTCAAACCAGAATATGTGCCTAGTTGGATCTCCAGTGCTTTCATTTACGGTGCCATGACAGATTATCCCACTGCCTCTAACTTTCTAACTCCTCTTCCAGCCTTTCCTGTGAAACAAGTAAGTCGTTTAGTTTAGGGACCTGAACAACACAGAGTTAGTTTAAGTGCTAATGTAACTCTTGCAGATGTGCAAGGCCATTGACAATCCAACAGCAGGGAATGATACTCTCTCCAGATTATACGCAGCTATGAACATATACTACAATTATACTGGCACTGCAAGCTGCTTCGAGCTCGACTCGGTAGCCGTATCGGATTCGATTCGTGGGGTTTTCAGGTGATTGTACAATTCTCTACTGCTTAACGAGCAATTTGCTTGACAATCAGTAAAACAGTGACACTTTTGGTCCATAGTCATGCACAGAGATGATCCTTACTGTGGGAGGCAGCAGAAATGAGAGCATGTTTCCTGCGGAAACTTACGATTTGCAGAACATACTGGCCTACTGCAAAGAATCATACAAAATATCGCCTCGACCGCACTGGATCACCACTGAATTTGGTGGCCATGTGAGCTTCCCCAACAATTGAATCACGCATTAATTCAGTTCTCTACGTTTTTGTTGTTCTTGCTATTGCCATGTATTCTATATATGACCTCTGTTTATTGGCATATATAGCACATTAAGAGGGTGCTGAAAAGGTTTGGAAGCAACATCATATTCTTCAATGGACTAAGAGATCCATGGAGTGGAGGGGGGTAAAATCATCATCCATCATACCCATCTATTCAAGTAAACAACTGTAAATCAATCGATAAGGTTCCTCGATCTTGTTCCATGCAGGGTGCTGAAGTCTATCAACCCAAGCCTCATAGCCATAGTTGCACCTCAAGGTACATAGTACCCAACTGTCTGAAGATCGTATCTTAGATGTTTGACTACTGAAACAAAAAAGCATTTTGTTTTGTTGATTTTAACAGGTGCACATCATGTAGACCTTAGATTTGCTACAGAACAGGACCCTGTTTGGCTACAAAATGTGAGGAAGAAGGAGATTCAGATTATATCCAAATGGCTTAAGCAGTATTATGAAGACTCAAGAATATAAACATAAACTTTTAAGAAGAGTTCTGTAATTTGTTACTGTGCTTGTTGATTGGGGGAATACCATAACAAACAATGAGAGAAATAACCTCTGATATTTCTATCTATTGTCCAATAATTCATGAAAAAGAGTCTCTTTTTCATTATAAATCAAGTATCAATTTAGAATTTCAACTCATTTTCTTTGGTCACTCTTTCTAAGTGAAAATCTCTCCAGCAAAGTTAAACGTTGTTATAGAATAACTAAGAAATCAAATACAAAAAGTAACTAAGATGACATTTTCGATTACCTAATTGTGCAAATCAAGGACATGTTCAACATGAGAAATTAATAAGCACCAAAATACAATACGAAATTCATATGTTAAATAAGTAGTTGAAATCAAGTGTATAGGATGATAAAGCAATTGTCCACTTCAATCAACATCCTATACTATGGCAACCATATAATTTTACCCCATAACTAAAAATATAAGTTTATCAGCTGCCTGACCACTTATCTCTGGATCTCTTGTTACTTTGATACTGTGTTAAAGCTAGTTTGTTAACCATTTATCTTAATAATTCAAATTATTGGGAAAGATACCAATTTATCTAATGGACCATTGCACAAATTTATAAAATTGTAGATGTTTGCATAGGCATGATATATGCAAATTAAGTATATGACACATAATATCACTATTAAGCAGTTAAATTATCAAGCAATATGAGAGAATAATGCTATGTCTATGATAATGTGTGTGCACAGAGAAGTATCATGGGGATTAAGCATGATAGTAATGTCTCACCAAGTCGACGACTTTGGAGGTTGCTGTTGCTTGGGGAACGATGAACCACCTGCTGCAACTCAAGTATCAAGGAGAGGGATGAGTTGATTGGAGCTCTTGAAGGAGGGGAGTTTCTACTAGTGGATGGTAGAGAGACGGGGTGGGGGTTTTAGAGGATGTGGGAAGGGAGTGTTAGTGGTGAAGGAACCGAGTGTCGTGGTGCCAAAGGTGGTAACACTCGTCTCAGGCGCCCCTCGTAGTCCATCTCCAAATTGTGAAAAGGGAGAAAAATCACGAGTGACTATTAATCCACGATCAATACATGAGGGAGGACAGAAACATAACTACTAGCTAGTAATTAAGGAAAGGTGTGGTAGAGGGTGGTAAAGAGCCATGGGTGGTTGCCCAAAGGAGAAAGGAAATGATTGTACAACATGCAAGTGAAAGATGAAATTTACTACTTACAAAGAACCAAGCAATAAATAATGCAGAAAGTAATCGAGAGCTACAATTTAATAATGAAATTTAAAGAGCCAAGCAGTAAATAATAGTTAAGAACCACAATTTCAGTTCCTTCACTGCTGATTGTAAAGTGTCAAGCAGTAAATAATACAACAAGTCAAGAGCTATAACTTCAGTAATGAAATTTCAATCCTTTCACTATTGATTATAAAGAACCAAATAGTAGATAATACAACAAGTGAAGAGCCACAATTTTAATAATGAAAGGTTATTATAAAGAGCCAAGCAGTAAAAGCAAATCAAGAGCTATCACTTTAGTTTTTTCAATAGTGTTCCTGCTCTCACAACATAGTCGTTCCATATTTACTAAATATGAATTTCATGGTTTAGATAGAGAATTATGAGTTTTTGAAATTAACATAGCTTTAAGATGTTTTATCACGACTATTACATGATCTAGGCTATTATATTCATTCATCAATATTACCAAAGAGTTATTAGGATAACTTGACAAGTTATTATCAATTGACTACTAGTCAACATTTATGATAACTTGACGAAACATGTAGTTGAGTGACGCAGTTGATTTATGTTCATAAATTGAATATAATAAATTTAAGAATCAATTGACATAATTCATTGGATACATCATACATAGCGGTTAAAGAAGCAATCAACTATTAATAAAAGATTAGATATAATAAAAAAAATTATGTTTTAGTAAATATGAAAGTGGAATATACATCATTTAAATATTTTAGAAAACCGACTATGTGATTTATTAAATTGTCATTTACAATTACATTGTCATATTAAGGGGTCGATTTCGACATAATCCCATAGACTCGAAAGAGAGGTTTGATAGGCTAATCTAACCGAGTTTGAGTCAAGCTAAATTTGAAATTTGCTAGACTCCTTTGAGATTATGATTCACTAGAGACTAAATTAAATGTAAACTGAGCTCATTGTTGGACTCATGAACACAATTGAAGGTGCAAACCAATCGAGTCAGCTTGAATTTTTTTTTTTCGAGCAAGCTTAAGAATACTTGATTCATATTTAAAATTATTGAATTTAAGTTAAATTCAAAGGATATTTTTAAATCAAATTTAAATCCATGATAAATTGTGCAATTTATTCACAAATGGCTCATGAGTTTTTATTTAATATATTTTTTGAGCGGCTTAATAATATTTGATTCATATTTAAAAATATTAAATTTAAGTTAAATTCGAATGCTAATTTTTTTTAAAATCTAATTAAATCCATAATAGATTGTGCAATTTATTCACAAATCGGTCATGAGTTGTACTCGAATTAGAATTCAAATAACTGAACCTACTTTAAATTTGAGCCATTATAAATTATAAATTAATAATGTTCAAATTAAGATTCTTTGAACAACATGAACAAGATAAAATTATTTATATATTTTAAAAATTTAAATCTAATTCGAATATTTTAAATTTAATATTTTTTATTGAAGAAAAAATAGTATCACCGTACCGATTAAATACAATTAAATAAATCAGAAGAATATTTTGTACCGTCTCTTTTTGCATCCATTATAGATGCAGCGTTTGCTCAATTTTGACTGGAAGTCAAGCGATGGTTCTCACTACTCTGCCTACAGATGGGTTTTTATGTCCCAGAGGATTTCTATCCCGCCTGTCCTGTATTCGTTGACGATGGCCGATGAATCGATCGGATATCATCGATTGTTTTTTATCGTCGTACCGAATCAAATGATATCCTGAAAAAATGACAAATCGGTTGGAATCGTTGTAATTATAATCTCATCGGATTCGACGATAAATCTGACGAGATCGTAATTGTGATCATCTCGACGAATGTACCGTACTTTCTAGAGGTGACGGGTGGTGATGTGATGTCCGAACCCGGTGATCTGCCCTCCTCTGCCTAGCCCACTAGCCCCCACCGCGACCGAACCCTAGTCAATCATACACTTTCTCCCCCTTCGTGGCTCGAACACGGTGATCTCTCGCCTCGTTGATCGATTAATCTTCCGCTTCACGGGTCGATCACGGAGATAAGTTCCACCCTCCTCTCTTGTTCCCCGTCCGCGAGCCAGCGGATATAAAGCCAAGCTAAGCTACTGCCTCCTCCCTACCTGTGAGCATCAGACGGAGCCTCCCTTTTTCTCGATCTGACAGTGGCTCCGCGAGCGAGCGAGCGAAGCGCACATGAAGGCTGAAGCGGGGATGTCGTTCCTTCTTCCCCGTCCGTGAGCATTAGACGAAGCCTTCCTTATCTAGATCTGAGCAGCCTCTCGTATGGGATCCGGCAGTGACTCCTATCCGAGCTTCTTCGTTTTGCGATCTAGAGTAGGTGAGTAAGGTTTCATCGTAAGTTTTCCCTGGTTCCTCTGTTTTACTCACCGACCAACCATTGCACTTGTTGGAAAAATGTGAATGTGATGTAGGAGTATCGTTTATTATTATTATTATTATTATTTTAATATTTCTTTTATATTTAAGATATTTTTGATAATTTTTATATATTTTTTAAAGATTTTGAGTCTGTTTAAGAATTTTAGGATAGTGAGTCTGTTGATAATTTTTTTAAAATTTTTTTCTTTCTTTGCAAGTTAAAAATTGTAATCTATATAAGAAGATTTATTTCCTTTATTTGGGTCTTAGGATTTAGAGAGTATATAAACATCTGTTTAGCTATTTGAGGATTATCCTAGATTATTAAATAAAATTTTTTTTTTTTAGAAAAATCTGGAGGATAGCGGTTTTATCTTCTTGCATTCTCCTCCAATCTCGCTTCTTGTTAGCCCGTAGGATAATCGCTATCTTGTCGGGCGCCAGTTGGTATCAGAATTGGTAGGTTATGATTGAGGAAGTCGAGCATCACATCTAATGGAAGGTCGTCGTGATCATGGTCGTGCCAGGCAAGTTCCGGCTGATGAAGCCTCGCACCGTGGTCGTAGCACCCAAGATGAGATTGAGGATTTACAAAGGCAAATCGCAGGTTTAACCCAGTGTGTAGCGGCGTTTAACCCAGTGTGTAGCGACGGCGACGCGAAATTTTGAAGATCGTGAGATCTCAGATCAGAAATCTGAGTCTTCCTTCGAGTACCCATATCACCATCATCGGGTTACATATTGGGAATGCCATGGTCGAGAGGATTGATATGAAGACCTTGGATTTCGAGTTGATCTAGCAGATAGGTCATAGACTGAGGGATTCGTTGATTAGCTTAATGAAGTGGATTAGATTTTTTATTATGATGAAGTATCCGATTAGATGAAAGTAAAATTGGTTGTCTTCAAACTTAGAGGTCTAGCATCGGCATGGTGGGAGCACTTGTGACGCTTACGAGACCAACAAGGCAAGGCCAAGATCAAATATTGAGAGAAGATCAGAAGATGAAATCACTTTCTTCTCTTTGGTTACACTCATATTTCGTTCTCGGGATGATTAAGTTTTGCCTTAGAGGATGATAGCTTCGACGCCCGAGATAATCTGGACGGATTCGAAGATAATTTAGAGAAGGAATTTAACCCAGAAGAAGTTGATGAACCTGACACGCTGCAAATTGTGGAAGATGCTATAATTGAAGAAGAATCTCGATCTCAAATTGGAGACGAGACCAAGGCGAACCGGTTTTTGACGATGATGCTGGAGAAGAAATTGATGTGGACGTTGAGGATGTGACCTCTTCGAGTTCTATTTAGATAACAGGGAAGACAGTAGCTATTTGTTATGTCACCAGAGAAATCTCTAGCTTCTTAAGTCAAGACCTTGTTGCAGTTGGTGATCTAGTTGTCAATGATCAACTTTTCATCAAGGCCACCAAGAAGCCCAATATCACATTTCTAGTGGCGAAATTTGATGGCATTCTTGGACTTGGGTTCCAACAATATCAGTTGGGAATGTTACTCCCGTGTGGTACAATATGATTGAGCAAGACCTTGTTAAAGAACGTGCTTTCTCTTTCTGGTTTAATCAGAATTCTAAGGAAGGGGAGGGAGGTGAAATTGTATTTGGAGAGTGGATCCAGATGTTGACGCGACTCAAGGAGAGAGGCAATAGCGGGAGCAAGGTTCTGTGAGAAGCCCAAAGCAGTCTCCGCAGGGAAGTACTCCATCGCGTGTGAGTGTACATTTCTTCACCTCGTCTTGTTGAGAGGTAAGCCCTCTAAAGCCTTTGATATGGTGGTTGACCTCCGCGTCGATCGCCGCCTCCCTAGGGTTTCCATGTCTAGACAATTGGGAAGAGCTTCCGGGAGGGATCTGAAAGCACAGGATGGAGGTTGGAGGAGTTTCGGCGGAATTAGGGGTTCAGATATGTTTTTGCCAGAGAATGTGCTTTGTAACCAAAGTTTGACGAGAAATGCTGAAGGATTGGTTACTGCGTATCTTACTCAGGAACCCTAAACCTAAAGGAGATGGAGAATCCTTGGTTTTTATTGCAGAGAAAATATGTCACAAGAATGGTGGTGATTCAAATTCAAATGCAAAAGGATCATCAAGTTCCTCGAAATTGAAAAAGGAAACTTTTTTGATAGAGAAGAAAGCAATAAGTTTGAAGGAAAGCGTATCTCTATAAACTAGCAAAAGTAACAACTTTCTGGTCTTAAGTTCAAACTCCATCGATACTGAAGCCACAAAAGTTGTTCCCATTGAAGGACACAAGTTGTGCAGTATCTCTAAATCCTTAGGATCGTTGCAATATCTTGAGAAACGATGCCTCAAAGACTTGATCAAGAAGCACTTTGAGTTCATCGCCTTCTACCCTACGATCACTCAGCTCAATTTGAGGAGCTCAATATGGATTTGTTTAGGAAATGCATGGAGTGTGGAGAAGTGCTTGAGGGACGCGAAGATGGACAAGAGCAACGTCCACGATATCATGCTTATCGGTGGATCGCCGAGGATTACCAAAGTTCAATAGTTGTTAGTAGATTTTACCAATTTAATCCTTAATGATCATCCTCCTGGGCTACCACCTAAAACTACTCTAAATTTGAGGACGAGTTCTTTCAACCTGGGCCGACTGATGCGGAGGATTCGAAGATTTTATTATTATTATTATTATTGGTAATTTTCATTTTTTGGTATTTTGATTTTTTTTATATTTAGGTATTTTTGGTAATTTCCATCTTTTGTATTTTTTTTATTTGAGTCCATTTAGGAATTTTAGGATTGTCTATAAATAATTTTTCATTTGTTTTAGAATTTCTTTCCTTTCTTTACAAGTTAGGAATTGTAGTTTATATATTAGGATTTTTTTTCTTTATTTGGGTCTTAGGGTTTATATTCTATATAAATATTTGTTTAGATGTTTGAGGGATTATCCTCGGTTATTAAATAATTTTTTTCGGAAAAATTTGGAGGATGACGATTTTCTTTTCTTACATTCTCCTTCAATCTCTCTTTTCGTTAGCCCGCAGGATAATTGCTATCTTATTCGGTGTCAGAATGGAAACACGACTTGTGAGTTATTAATCCCACATTGATACGACTTGTGGGTTATTAGTCCCACATCGGAAGAGTGACATTAAGATTGATATATAGTGCAGGAGGGGGTACAAATTCAGGGCCCGAATTGCATCAACCGAAGTATTCTTGTGTGACTGCTATTGCACGCAGCGTATTGCGGTCCGGGCACAATGTACCCACATGAATATGCCAAAATTTGCCACGAGTCTATTTTGCATGCTAAGTCCGAGTGGCTCAGCCAGGAGTGCACAATATGTCGTTGCATGCTTAAATGCCGCATGCCTTGCACGCTTCTTGCCAATCTACAGGTCTTTGCTTCTTTGCTTTGCATACCACGTTTGCTTTGCATGAGCATGCCACATGCTTCTGTGCTTAGCTGAGATGGTAAGGGGTTGGTAAATTATCACTAGAGGTCTTGGGTCGAGCCACGGGGCTGGTGGAGCGTAAATCCTTGCATCCTGTGTAAAAAGTCTCTCCACCACAACCTCTTGCCTTCTCAGTCACCGTGATTTCCTCCTCCGTGTTGGTCCTGGGGCGGGCTGACGGAGGCGCTGCGGGTGAGCGTTCGCCTTTTGTCACAAGGCCACATGCCTTTGCATGAACTCACAACTCCTTTATATGGAGGCATGTTGAGCATAAGCAAAGGAGCAAGCTTGTAACAAACAAGCAAAAAAGCAAGTGAAAGAATTCTGTGACGAATTCTGAGTTTGAGCAAAAAGAAGTAAGCATGAGCAAGAAGGAAAAAAGAAACCCATCTAATTCCCTCGATTTCCTCCTTCATACCGTGTAATTCGCTTGGTAAATACCCATGATAGCGTTCAGGTATATGATCTGTTCGTCACGACAACCTGTGCTAGGTTGTGTTCGTGGTTTCGCCGTTTTATCCTAGGAAATAGACGTCCAATTGTGACCTTTTCGCACCGTCGGAGGGGACAAATCTGTTTTAAGAAGACTGTACCGAGCCTTCGACATTATCTTCATCGACTCGACACTTGGAGCACTGGTCGACTCGGCAACTTTGCGAACCGATGACTCGACAAATTCCCTCTCCCACTTGGACTTGGGAAGCTCCTGACGAAGTTGACGATCGGTCTACTTAGCTAGGCCGATGTCTTGAGATAATTAACACAAGCCATCTTGACAAATAAGTAATCATTGTTCCTCCGGCAGATTGTGGATCAAGATCCAACAACACTTTGTTCTCGGTGGGATAGTCGTTTCCACGTTTTTGCAAGAGGAGAGGATTGATCTAATATTGACAGTCCTATGCATCAGAATGCATAATTTTTCTTCACGCGAGTGTTTGTATTTGTGCATTGGTGTTTGGCTGTTTGCTACCTTCTTGGATTATGTAGAGAGTGTTTTATCGTGGGTTTTGTCTGGTGCTTTCCCTGCTCGATTTGGGGCATAGTTGTAAAGATACAACTACCCCTCTCCTCTTGGTAGATGTCTGTGCTCCCAAAGGGTAGCTCTCTCAATTGTGATCTATTATCTGTGAGCAAGGGTAAGCTTGGGAATCGATCATTATCACCCTCGCCACAATTTAAGACTGAGATCAAAATTGTTTGAAGATTTCTTGTTGGGCTAAAAGGGTGATCACTCGGGGTTCTTCATTGCTGTGGGTTTGTTCTTGCTTGTTTTTCTCACCGACATCATTGTGAATGTTTGAACTATGTGGTACAGTTTGTTTTATTGTTTAACAACCTGCTGTCCTATGTTTCTAAATTGGGGTTAAAATGTGAATTTAAAATATGAAATGGGGACAAAACCTGGATTAATAAGAAGCTAAAGTATGTGAAAGGATAATTGATGAACACTTTCTATTTATCTTGATGTATGAAGGTTATAATGTGGAATGAATATATTGGATGTAAAAATTGGGAAGGCATATTTTCAAAAGTAGTTTAAGTCTTTCTCCCTTCAATTCGTATCCCCCGATCCTATTTGATGATGATATTAATATATTACCTTATCCTTCATATTGGATCATAGTTGGTAGGTAGTGTTCTTTAGGGCACAATCATGCTTATCCAAATTACATTTTCATAAAATATTATTGTTTAAGTTGATAAATAATAAGATTGTTAACTTCAACATAATTAAAAAGGATAACTTATTATTTATCCTTGATTTTCTAATGAGTATGAAATTGCAAATAAAAAAAGGGGAGCATTGGTTCAACGTTAAAGTTATTGCTGTGTGATCTTGTAGTCACGGGTTTGAGTTGCAAAAATAGTTTCTTACAATGTTGAACAAGACTGTGTACAAAATAGTCTGATCCTTTCCTGGGACTCGCTTTGGCAGGAGCTTTGTGTATCAGGCTGCCCTTTTATGAAATTGCAAATCATAGCATATACGATAAAAATGTAGAGTTGAAATGGTAAAACTTACTAAATGATGATTGCTATACAAGAGATATATTAGCAAATAAATAATTGGAAATGGTGAGACCTAAATGCCAAGCCATTTGATCTAGGATTTTGGCCTATGAGCACGTCAGGTGGGTCTTTGGAGCTTCATCCATTGAAATATTCTTGGTGGGTCTTCAATTCTTATGTGCATGTGCTAGGATTTCAGACCATATGAACATTGGCACGGGCTTCAATCCATCTATATATTGCAATTGCAGGGACATAGATGATGCACTTTTGATTGACTATAGTGTTTTACCTAATATAAGAGATATAATCAGTGATAATTTGAAGTTAATAATGGGTGATAACTTAAAATTAATAATTGGTGATAAAGATGATACTTGGTGATGATTTAAAGCTTGATCATTGGTGATATCTCAAAGTGGGTAAATTGTTGATAACTTGAGGATTGATAATTGGTGATATCTTAAGATTGGTGTCAACTTAATGCTTGTTTATCTTAATTAGTAATTTTGGAAGAAATTTAATTCATACACCTATTATTGATTTATTGTGCACATTTGTACTCTCTCTTAATATTGCTTCCTCCCCCTTGAATTACAGGTTGGTCAGTGAGTTGGTTGTGTCTTTTGATTGCGATTTATTGTTTATGCTTAAGGTATGTGGTCTAATTAAGTTTGTTTGCTTTGACATTGCTCGGATGTCACACGCCTTGCAAAGTTTGCCTTTTGGTGGATCAATCTTTAGTGGGACTTGATGTTGATGGCAGAACTTCATGTTTGATTTTGTTTATTGGTTTAGATGTATCTATTTGATTTGTGGTTATTACATTTCTCAGAAACTTGTATGCTGATAATGGAAGATTACACATCAAGCAGTGGTTATCGTTTTAAAAGGATACAACACCAGCTATGTGCTTCTAATTCAGAGTTGGAGCCATTGGTTTGTCTTATCTTTTTATTAATTCATTTTATTATTTTCTGGTTGAAGCTTTTTGGTTTCTGGTACTGCCCGCATTCAATAAAAAATTGTTTAATTAAGTACCAAAATAGAGATTTTGTTTGAAAGCTTATTTGGTCAACTTGTCTTTTCTTCTTGATGGATGAATTGACAAAGATAGAGATTTCTTCTCAAGATGGAATTTGCAGTTGAAATGAAGCTCCCAAGAACCAGAGCAATTGTTGATTGCAAGCACAAAGGAAACAAAGGATTTGGGAAAACATCAAGGGTCCCGAAGGGTGGAGATTGTGCTAGGGAAAAACTCTTGCGACTGGAAACACTCTATCAGTCACTTCCAAGTTCCAAACACGAAGAAGGGGATTTCCAATGCTTCACTTGATGTCCGTTGCAGGCATGGATATGAGAGGATGATTGCCTTGCTGCTGCTCTCTTAGCTATGCATGAAGCCTCAGGACATGAAGCCTTCACCTGATGTTGAAGCAGGAGGGCGAGGGGGAGAAATCGCAGCATCATAGATTCATACAGATGGGAAACTCAGAAGAAAACTGAGAAAAAGTCCATACCCATGTCACAATTATTGTTGTGTTTGCAATGCTTATCTGTCATCTGCTAGAGGAAGGGAAGTGTGTGTTTCACTATCCTTTTCCAATATAAAGGATTTGGTTTGACTTGATGGAGGAATTGCCAGTTGCCACTATAAATCTTAAAGAGTGGCGTGTCATTAGCAGTACGACATAAAATGAGTTCTCACAGGAGATTGTGCTAGGTCGAGAGAGATTAGGGTTAACTTTTGTGTCAAATTTAGGTAAATGGTTTCAGGTCGGGTCTTGGTTTTTTAAACACACCCTAACATGTGCTAATTGATATCACATGGTACGAAATGAAATTCTCCATGTCTTATCGATTGAGACAACTATGAGTCAGATATAAATAATTGTGCGGAGAAGAGATTTCACACACTTTAGTAGTCATTGGCTGAAATTTTATGCCAGTTTGCTTGGTTTGGGCTACAGTTATTGTTTCCATTACTGATAAAAATGGATACTGTGTTGGCATTGACATTCTATTGATGTATCACTCATGCCAATTGATATCACGTGGTACTGGATGAGATTTTTCATGTCTCTATCGGTTGTGGTTTAGATACAGATAATTGATGTGAGAACAAGTCAAATATCAATAGTTGAGGAGATCTCATTGACATTGTAGTAGCAATGAAGATCAACAACAACATAAGCCGAGAAATCTAAGGAAGTGTTGTTGGAGCTTGCTCCAATTCAGGTGGTGGTGGTGGTTCACAAAGTGGAGATTAAAGGAAGATTGAGGGGTAGGGGAACTAAGGTGACTGTCAACAGAAAGGCTTGGATTTCTACAAAAAGGCTTTGATTTTAGTATGATGGGTTCAATTCCATGGGTTGAGGGGTGAGTGTTATTTAATTAATAATTTTTAGGGTAAGAAGATTTTCTTTATTATCGATAATTATTAGAAATTTAACAAGTTATATTATAAGTATTAGTTATAATTATAAGTTAAAATTATATCATCTAAATTTTAATTAAAATATAATATTAGTTAACTTAAACGGTATAACTTTATGTTAATGACTTATAAAATATAAATTAAATACTACTTATGTATAATTGGTCAGAATTTTGTATAAGTTATTTAATTAATTTTGATATGTATGTTAAGATACTACTTTGTTTAAAGATTAATGGTTTTTTCTCGTTAGCATAGTCACAAACTCATATATAATATAAATATTATTAATTATGCTATTTGAGAAATATAGATTAATTAAATATATTAATTAAATGTAATACAATAATTTCATTTTAATACTAATTAATTTTATACGTTAATATTAACTTCCATTTGAATATTATATCTTTATAAGCTATTATATAGTAATTTAATTTATGATTTAATTTAAATTAATTGGAATATTTTATAGTTAAGTAATAATATTATATTTTATATTCAATTAATTAAGCATTACACTTAAATTTAAGTATATACACCAGTTAATTTTATTTAAATATTAAATAGTTTATATTTAACATGAAAATAAAATTTATCCATTTGGTTCAACTTATTTTGATTTCTAATTTTTTCTTAAATATTAATTTAACATTAAAATTAAATGTGATTAAACTCAATATCTAACATTATGACATATACAACATGTGAGATGATGTCGATCAAAATGTTATAATCAAGCTGCCATTTACATTGCAAGCAATTTAGTATTTTATGAATGCATTAAACTCATTGAAGGAAGTTGATGCTACTTCATTTGAGATGTCGTTAGCCAAGAAGATTCACAAACTATCCTAAAGGACACCTTCTTGATATATTTACCAAGTATCTTTAGGACTACATTTATGTTTTTGTATAGCAACCTGGGAACTATGGATTATATTCATACTCCAACTCAGGGAGAGTCTTAGAAAAACAAATGGTTTAGTCTCTCAATTAGTCGCTGATGTGTTATTTGGTTTGGGTATTATTTGTACATGGGTCATAATCACTAGTTCGATCAATACTGCAAAAACCATATTATTAACTTTATTGCTACTAAAAATTTCTTTGATCATACTTAACTAGTTTTCTGTGTCTGTAACTATGCAACTTTGATGTTCAAAATTTAGTCCTATGTATCCAATAGTTCTTGGTACAAACTAATTTTTAAATCTTGCAATGCAGTGACAACGGATAAATTTGAAGTTTTCATACTTTCTTTTTGAATTGTATCACTACTCTATGTTGTCATATGAGAAATATTTTTTTTCTTGGTTTTCAGCTAAATGAAAATATCGACCATTGGCCACATCTTAATGAGTTGTTACAGTGCTACAAAGCTGATTGGGTGGTGGATGAAAACAAATATGGACATTATGAAAGTGTTGCACCATCCTCTTTTCAAAATCAAATATTTGAAGGGCCTGACACTGATATAGAAACCGGTGCGCGACATGTTTGTTAACAAAATATGTTTAATTGTAAATCCTCATTTGTAATGATTTTATCCTTTGTACAGAGATGCACCTTGCCAGTGAAAGGCTTCCTAAGAATGACGATGCTACTTATGATGATATCCCTAGTACTTCAGGCAGACCAATGTCTGAAGTCAGCTTACTTAAGTCATCCTTCAATTGTCAGGACATGGTACCTTTTATATTTTTGACTTAGATATATGTTTAATGGATGTATTCTGTTCTGAGCAGGAAAAGATGATTTTGCGTTCTTCTCATTAGTTGTTGATGTTAATAAGGAAAAATCTTAAGCTAAATGCTGATTTTAAAAAGATATGATAATTTTTTAGTGTTTATCTCATGGACTAATATTGTCTTATTCAGCCTAAATAAGTGTCGTCACTAGCTTGAACTTCTAAAATAATGCATCTAGCTACAAGTGTTATTATAAACTTGTAGCCAGATGCATTGTTTTAAAAGTTCAAGCTAGTCACAACACTTATTTATATTCCCAACATATGAATCAAACTTGCATGAATTTGGAAGCAAGAAGGCTAGTTATAATGCATCATGAACATCAGAATGTCAAAATTGATATCTGTTTTGAGATTGGATGGTTAGAAGATCTACTGGTCATTTCAGATTTTTATGATCAATAAAATAAAATTGTAAAAAATTATCCAAAAATGAAAAGTAAAATAAAACTATTCCACATATAAGATAACAGATGGTGTTTTATCACAACAAGGAGGATGCATTTATGTTTCATAAAATATCTGATGATTTTCAAGACATATAATATTAACAATAAAAGATAGAATTGCAAAGTTAGATTGAGGATTAAAATTGCATTTAAGAACTATGTCCGACACACAACAAAGGGCACATATAGACCTAAGAGAAGGGGTGATGGGGAAGACAGGGTCCCCTTAGATAGGGAAATTAAGTTATCTACATTCACGAAGGCAATAGCATGCCAGAATAGCCATTCAATTGTATTTTCCATTATTGTCGTTCAGATTAGCACACTACACAAACTTATAACTTGTATGGTCCTCATCAGGTGCAAAAGTATTTTACATCCTCCTATTACTATGTTGCTGCGTTCTGAAGATATTGCCTATGCATTGTACAAAAAGAATTAAGGTATAGGGGATCCTGAAAATAAACCTTTTGTGGCACAGGTTAAATTCATTTATCCAAGACAATCCTTGTCTTATTTAGCATAACATGTGCCTAGACGGTTAACAGTAAACCTAAGCATCAAATGTAATACAATGCTCATAGGTGGTTTGGCATTATTTGCTTTTTATGAAGATTGAAGATTACTTAACGAGGAACACATAGAAGGAAAAACTCCTTTCTTCCCATTAATTAGAAATTTCAAATTGAAATGACGAAGTTCTTTTGGAAATTAGTACAGGACGTGTGTTGTCTCTTTTGCATTTTAGGGGCAGTATGGATTCTTTTTTGTGTTGGTTGTTAACATGATTTTGTATAATTTTATGTGCACGAAGAGAAAGTTGTTGGAATTAATGATCCTTGAAAAGGAATTACATTCAGTGAAAAGTAGGTTTTATCCTTTAATGAAACATTAAATTTTTTTTCTTGTTTTTCATGAATGTATTGCTATACAATTTGCACTTTGTCATATTGCAAAATATCAGTCTTTCATGTTGTGCCCTACTGAGTACTAGTAAATTAGAAATAACGAATGTAAACAATTATTTTGCAACAGTGTAACATGGTTCAGTGTGTTTTCTGTTTTTTTTCCCTTTCCAGTGATTGGACATTTGAACTTTTGTGTATTCTTATATTTTCATTGAGTCATCCAAGCCCTCCTCATCTTCTTTTATTGCATGTCTTGAAGTGATGTTGAGCACTAATGCCTTTTTATATTTCTTTGAATTTTTTGTTGGTTTTGCTAATCATTATCCTCTATTTTGTTATGCTTATCTAAATCCTCTAGTTGGATTTTGTCTCTTTTTTGTCTAACTTATATTTCAAGGATTGTGATTTTCCATTATCATTGCTAGTCCTTACTATCTTCACTTGTCCTCCAGCATTTTGGTGAATCTCCTCTCCCACCTTATGAACCAACTTTTGACTGGGAAAATGAAAGGTCACTAATAGTTGGCCAAAGAACTCCTGAAACTCTTCCAACCCATACCAGGTTCACATAACTCCAAGGGTGTATCAAGATTACCACCATAGCATTAATATGCTTTCTCACTTTTTGGCCATTGCTTTGATAAATCTGTGTTGTTGGTCCCAGTAGATTGAAGATAACTGTAAAGGTGATGTCATTATCATTCCAAGCTGGACTGATTGGTGAGTGCATCTTATTGATAGGTCTTCATATGCCAATCTACATCTGTACTTATTGAATCTATGTTTAATCTTTGGTCTGGTCATGTTAATTCTTGATACTTGGGGATTCTTTTTGCAGAGCCCTTTTATGGCACAATTTGTTTATATAACAGAGACAGGAAAGAAAAATTGTCTGAGGACTTCCACTTCTGTATTTTGCCAACTGAAGGACAGGATGTAAGATTTGCTTGTTTAATTTGATTTGTGGTTAAGTGAAGCTATCAGTGAACCTATTTTGCTACTTTTTTGTTATGACAATGGTTCATTTATCTGAAAAGAATGTTTCCTTTTTACCAAATCTCTTTTTGTAGGCTAATACTTCCTTGTTACGCCGTGCTGTTTTCTCCTTGGATGCACCATCAGTGTCAATTTGCCTGCTCATTCAACTCGAGAAGACAGCTACCGAGGAAGGGGGAGTCACAACTTCTGTTTATTCTCACAAGGAACCTGTAAGTCGAAATTTGCAAATTTTGATCTTTTACATATTTTATTACATTGTGTTTTGTTCATACTTTGAAGACAATTGAAACAGGGATTCACTTATTTTTTGCTGTGTTAAAATTGGATCTTCTAAAAATTTGTTTTCTTTCCTGGTTTTTGTTAAGCATTGAAATTTACATAATTGTCACTCCCTAACTACAATAGAAATTTAACTGGTGCTGGGGAAGCCACTGCTAGATTTCCTTTTCTTATGATCCTGATCATTCTTCAACTTTATGAAGGACTCTGGCACTGATATGATATGAAAGATTTTGGGTATTTTAACTTGTAAGCTATCTCATATGTCAGATTCATATGACTGAGAGAGAAAAGCAGAAGCTCCAAGTTTGTTCAAAGATCATGCCTTGTCGACAATCATTTGCATGGACAATTGTTCCGTTGTTTGAAAGCAACAATGTTGCTGCCATTGGTGGTTCTGCATCTCCTAGTAGTCCTCTTACTCCAAATGCATCAGGCTCAACCTCTCTAGATACTTTTTCTGAACATGTTTCAAAAATTGCTTTGGATGGGAAACAGGCTCAACATTCAACTGGAGACATTGTGATTGTGGAGATATCAAATTTAAACATGGTCAAAGAGAGTTATACAGAGGATTTATTTCTGGTGATTTCTCTGCACAAACTCTTCATGATTTTAGTTATTCTCTTGCTGGTAGTTATAATGATTAGATTTTTTGGCATGTTGTTTCACTGTTGATAAAAGGAAAGTAAGCAATGTTCTTCTGTGTGCATTGGATGGATTCAGATGTTCGTGATAATTATTTTGTTTCAATGATAGCTCCTTACTTTAGCTTTTCGTTTTCACCTTTTTTATTTCTTTAGGATCCTAAAAGAAAGGTACATAAGCCTGTGAAAGGTGTATTGAAGTTGGAGGTTGAAAAGCTTCATATTACACTTGTTGATGCGGACAATATCTCCGAAGGCGGAGGCATAATCATAGACTCAAATGATATTGGCGAGCGTTTCACTGAAACTTCTATAGGAAAACATCACAATAATGATATCCCTAGGAGTGGTTGTTTGAAGTTCATTGGCATCAATCGAAAAGATATTCATAGTAATGTGTTAACTCCAGCTGGAGAAGATCATATGAACTTCAATGATGATGTAAGTAGTATTTTGTCTGCTGTTTACCAGTATTTAATCTGTTGCCTTGGTTTATCACTTATTCTATTTCTCTTAGTGCCTAGGAAGTTCAGCACCATTTTTCTTTCTCACGTTACTCAAAAGCATAATGTTTGTAAATTGGAGATGCTACTTTACTAGTATTGTTTTGTCATATTTTCTTTAGAGACACTACTATTCCTGATTCTTAAAGTTGGTCTGTATGCCATCGTCTTGAATTTTATCTGTTGTCCCTCATGAACATTATTTTCTGGAGAGATTCTGGTGTCTTGTACTAGGTAAAACACACACTATATGTTCAGTTTTTTTTTCTTTAGCTGCGCATCTGAGTTATTTCAAGCTGGAAGCTTATTTTTTACTTATTTTATTTTTTACAGATTGCTATAGCCTTTTGGAATATTGAATAAAATTAGCTACTATTTCTCCTAGCCAGCTTTTATTTAGCAGAATAATCCATCATTCACTTCGTTTAATATCCTTTTTCTCTTATTTCCTCCTTAGGCAGTCCCAATCTGCATCTGTTTAGTTACCTCTATTCCATGCCAGAATTTCATGTTTAAAGGAGTTTTTTTTTTTTTGATTAGGCACACACATGATTAATTAGCTCAGTTTATTTAGATTCCTATCAGCCATGTTTTCTTATTATATTTTGTGATTTTATCAAGACTGACATTAAATGTACACTTGTGTGTGACAGTTTGAAGCTTTTGATTTCCGGAGGATGACTAGAAGTGAGCCATTCTCACAACTGTTCCATTGGCTTTATGTTTACCCTTTAACTGTTACCTTGAGTCGCAAAAGAAATTTGTTCATTAGGATAGAAATAAGAAAGGATGATGCTGACATTCAAAAGCAGCCACTAGAGGTTTGTGTTAATGAGAAGTGTTAGGTTCTTGTTTATCACTTTCACTTTAGAATTCTTCAGCTTGATGAGCTACTGGTTGTTTGATTAATCAGGCTGTGTTCCCAAAGGACCAAGGTCATACTTTTGAAAAATATGCTCATACGCAAATCGCGTTTGGGGCTAGAATGGCTTGCTATCATGATGAAGTTAAACTTTGCCTCCCTGCGATTTTGACATCCCAGCACCATCTCTTGTTTACCTTTTTTCATGTCGATCTTCAAATGAAACTTGAAGCTCCCAAGCCGGTAGGTGTAATCATGCTTTTGGTTACTTTTATTGAAGGATTCTTTATTATCTATTGATTAATATGTGGGGAATAATATTCTCATTCTTTACTGATAGTTGTTCATTATGTAGGTGATTATTGGTTATTCTGCTCTTCCTTTGAGTTCCCATATTCAGTAAGTGTGGCATATCTTATTACGCTATGCCTGTTATATATTTCTGAGCTTAACTTGCTTTAAGTTAAGACGTAAGACACATCAAATTGATCCTACTTATTATTATTTCTTTGGATTAATTTGCAATATGATTTTCTAAGTACCTCAACCTTGTTTATCTTGTAGATATCTATTGGGCTTTCTCTTTTATGGTTTCCTGGAATGAGGGTTTCGAGCTTTACTATTCTATTTCTAAAAACACATTCCCCTATTGTATAACTGATGTTTGTGTCAGGTCATTAATGTACTGCAAGGTATATTTATAACAATAATTTGAATGTAAAGCTTGGTATAGATATTTCCTCTTGCATATATAATTTCATTTTAAAAGCTATTTTCAGATTTTTGACTTTCACAAAATTTTAACTATTTTTTCTATGGTGTTTTGTAACTATCACATTGGATTGAACTACTATCCTACACGAGTCATTGTTGAGTATTCTATTTGTATTTATATTGTTTGTTGAGGGAGCTATACATACAATTTTGTGGTAGCCTACTATGAAAACGATAAATGATTTAGTGTATGTACATTTTCATGATTTTAAGTGCCATTCCTAGGCTTTTTTCTTGAACATGAGAAACATAACCATGTGCTGCTAACTTGCTATATTAATATTTTACTTGGAAGCTAATACATCTTTAGATGAGAAGGTATGAACACTCAAGAAATATATTTTGTGATAAATACTGACAAATGCTGATTATGATAAAAGAGCAGTTTTTGCACTCAGCTTTCCATATCCCATCCTGTTTTCTTGATGTTCCTTTTTTCTTTCTAATGAAATCTATAAAATAAGAAATTTGCTTTGTAGTAGTTTATCACGGTCTTAGTTATAGATGAACACATTTGATGGATTGAAATTCAATTTAAGGTGGTAATGTAGCTAACGGGCAACCCGGTGCACGAAGCTCCCGCCAATGAGGGTTCCGGAGAAGGGTTATTCTACATTGGGTCTATTCTATGTAGCCTTATCTTGCAAAAGATTGTTTCTACGACTTGAACCCGTGACCTCGAGGTCACATGGCAGTAACTTTGCCCTTGTGCCAAGGCTCCCTTTCGGTAATGCAGTCTAACATGCCAAAATATAAACCTCCAATGTGGTAAGTAACAAAAAAACAAAAAGAGGATAAAAACGTTAGCAAAGATCAAATATAATGACTAATTGACGAAAGTAATGGTTGGTGACCATGATTCTTACATATTTGTTATCTTTTGCCAAGCTAAATCGTAGAAAATTATTCTCAAGTTTATAAAAAACCATGATGTTTGCTGATACAATGGAAAGGCTTACGATGGATTCTTGTATTGGTTCTATGTTTGTTTGTGTTACAATTTCTTAGGGAGCCAGTCTAGCCCAAAATGCCAAGGCACTTAGGAAGTGAATCTTTATTGAAGCATGCTAAATAAGTGGCAATGTGAGTGTAAATGGATGGAGTTTCTACCTTCTTTGACATGGTCTCTTTTAACATTCACCATATTTAGGTTTTCATAGTTTTATGAAATTTGATATTTTACTGACGGGACAGTAACCAGTAATCAGAATGCTGAGTTTGATTATAGATAGAATTGACTGGCCTGTCAAATTTTCTGATTTCTTGTGATGATTGATAAAATGTGGTATCTGGATTGCACTCAGCTTACCACAACGCCATGTGGAGTTGGATTAGCTTGATTGTGGGCACCATTGTTAAATGAATTCATCAACATATAATTGTTTTTCAAGTCAAGATTCTGTTGGATAGTCTGATTCACTTTTTCCTTGTTGTACTGAAGCTAAATGTGTACTTGTATGTGCTACATCTGGAGGTACATTTACATTAATATTAGGCTGAATGTGATTGTACTAAGCCACTATTTGCAACTAAATGATTTCTTAATGACTGCATAAAATTTTGTGATGGCTAGATGCTTCTAAATCAGCTTACTTGTTCAGATATGCTCATTTCATTTAGCTATATACATGATTCAAGCATAATGCAAAATACTAAGATGGTTATGATGGTATTTTAGGCCAGGAAAGTCATGATGAATTTTGTCTCAAGCAATTTGTATTATTGACTTCTTTATCTTGCCAATGTTGATAGACTGAGCTGTATCGGTATTACTTTAACTTATATTTTTGCTTTCTGATAACATGATTGTGTTTCCCCTGAATTGAAAAAAATATGTTTCTTCATTTAAAATTTCCTTCTCTTTTTAGGCTGTTATCTGATGTATCTTTACCTATTTTAAGAGAGCTGGTTCCTCATTATCTCCAAGTAAATAGCAAGGTATACTTTTGCCTCATTGTTCACTGTTGAAATATTCAAGCTAAAAAAATTTATTAGTTTTATTTTATCATGTCAATTTCATTAGAGTCGTCTTTGAGTTTTCATGCTCAAATTTGCAAAGTTTGACCTTTGACTTTTTACTTTGATTTTTTTTCTCAGGAGGGATTTGACTTTCTAGAGGATGGAAAAAATGTCTTCAAATTACGCTTGAGATTGTGCTCTTCTTTGGTTCCTGTTAATGAACGAATCCGTGATTTTTTTCTTGAGTATGACCGGCATAATCTTCGAACAAGTCCACCTTGGGGATCAGAACTTCTCGAGGTACATTCTTGCACTTAGAGTCATGTTTTAGCTTCTTAAATTTTTGAATAAAAATTAAGTTATGCCCTATGCTTAATTAATTAAGAATGTCAGTTTGCACCCATACTTTCAAGACTCATTTTATCTTGCTCATAAGCCAAATTTCAATAGTTTTGCATCCTGATTACTCAAAATTTATTTGCTGATTTTATGGTTATTCATAAAGAATTATTTTGGAATTAGTTTTGATAAGTCATAAGAGGCAAGAAATTTGATTCATGTCATTAGCAAACTTAATGCTTCCCTTTTTCATTTGTTTTTGTCATTACTCACTATACTAATTCAAATAAAATATTTTATAATGAAAATTTGCTTAAATACAGTTGTAGATTGTTCTTGGCACAATGTCAGTAACTTGCATTACTTTCAAGTTCCATATTCCAACCCTTGTGTATGTCAAAAGTATGACCCAGAACAAGACTGAGAAAGTTTTCTAGAAAATCAGAATACTTCCTAGAGGACAAAGTAGCATGTTGTGGATTCTTTTGTCTATGGGAGAATCTACGTAGTCAACATTAGTGTTCCTACACCTTAATCAAAATGCAAAGGACCTTGGGGCTAACATGTATTTTCAAGGCTTCCTCCGTATAATCATGATGCAGTCTTAACAGACTAACTGATTATTCTCATTGCGAATGATATCATTTCAAATGACACATCTGATCTTGTACTTGTGAGATAGTTAGTTCCTTAACAGGCTCCTATATCCATGGTTTAAAATCTCGACCCATGTCGAGATTTCGGTCCGTGATCGGAACGATATGGTTTCGGTACCGTATCGTGCGATGCCAATATGATTTCAATATTCTTAAATATAAAATATATTAATTAAAAATAAAAAATAATTTAAATAATAAAAAAATATTTTTTAAAAAAATATATGAGATTTTAACATTTTTATATGATAAATAAATATAAATGTAAATTTTATTATATATTTTTAAAATTTTAAAAAATAAAATATATATGATAAATTAATGGGAAATTGGGTTTGATTATCTTTATTTAAATGATCCCATTTATAGTGAGGAGTTGATTAAAATAATTAACATAAGTTTTATTATATTTCTTAGGTTAATAATTTGAACATCCCCTCTTTGTAGGTTGTTGAACACTCGAGAACGACCGCTCATGATCGCCGGGTGCCTGCGGGCTATGCGTCTTCGCCGCGACCCCGCTGGGGTCATCGCGGGGTTGCGACTCTTCCGCGACCCAACAGGGATCATGGAGCTTCCACGGGGGTTGCTGGGGCGTCGTGGTGCTTCTGCGACCCACTCCCCGGTGACCCCGGTGGGGTCACCGCGCTCGCGGAGGTCACCGGGGTAGACCCTGCAGCGGGTGCCGGTTGCGGTTCCGGTGCCGGACTGCGGGTGGAACGGTAAGTTTCGCCGGGCATGAAATGATATTTTAAACCGTGCCTATATCTTCTTCGATCAATCAATGACTCTTATTGTGGCATCAACTTGACATTCAAATCCATATTCTTAGCTCCTAACATACCAATCTCCTCTTAGCATATAAAGCATATGTTTCGCATATAATGCATATGTTTTCATTTGGAGATATAGATGCAGCTTCCTTAGCAGCCTTTGTGCTAACAAATTATTTCAGGTTATCTCAATCCTTGTGTGAATGCTCGGATGAAGATATTTTTCAGCCTAATGATCCTTGCATACTCATCATTAGTTATGATGACATCATCTATAATTCTATATAGATGATAAAAAAATACTCTTCCTAATAGAGAACCAAGATAAAATATGAAGTGATTTGAGGTACTTTTCATTGTCCCAATTTGAAGCAGAAAGGAGAGCAGAATTCTTTTTACCAAACCATGCTCTAAGAGAATGCTTTAAATAACTAATCTTCTCTTGAGCAACAAAACTCAGAGTTTGCTATGTATATTTCTTCCATAAAGTTAGTTGATGAAGACATTCTTAAGATCCTCTTACGAATGGTCCACTGAAATATGAATGCTAAGTTGAGGAAAAATATCTTTGCCATAGCGGAAAGTGTCCCCAGTTAACTTTGTAGATTCAAGAGCTTCTCTTAGACTCTAATTAAGTTTTCAGTTGAAGCACAATACCAATAGGGTATGCCCAAGGTTGTCAGTTCGAGATTCAAATTGTAAATCGTTTTGGGGAATTTATGAATCGTGAATAATATCAAATTGTGAATCATAAGGTTCATGTTGAAAAGATAAATATGTAACAAAAGGCTTACTAAAATTTTAGAGAATACTAGTATGATTAAAAAGCACATTGTCACAAACAATAAAATGCATTATGTAATGGAAGAGTTAAATGTCCATATTGTTAGATTAATCTCTGAAATATTCTCTATATATAACTATCAAGATATACATCACAATCACTCAAGGAATGCCATCATCCTCTTCTTCAGGGACGGAGCCAAAGGGGTATAAAAATAAGGGATGCATAGAGGGTAAATTGGGGACAACGACACGGTCGCCCCCTTCAACGTAAACATATATTTTTCGCCCCTCCAATATTAAATTCCTGGCTCCGTCCTTGCTCATCTTGCTCTAGAATAACCATTTCTTCCTCTTCTTTTTCGTCTTGAACTTCTTCCTCAATAATAATAAGCCTCTAAGCTGGTCAACAGGTTAGCAAGTAATCATTGTTGGTTACCGAGGATAAGGACTGAGTGACATCATCATCATCTTCTAGTTGAAAAGGATTAAGAAATAAATTAAGATTGTAGAGGACAATAGAGGGAGGAAAGATGTTCTCTGGTCGAAGACACTTAAGGAATATAGATGTGGATGAGGGTTGTTGATGACTAGGGATAGAATACTTCCTTTTAGTTAGTTGATGTTGATTATTGAAAATGCTCAAGGAATACAAATGTCCCGCATCCCCTAGTGATGATTGGTGGTTGAGGATGAGCATTAAGAGTTGCCCTTTGATTGATGACACATGAGGAGGAAGTGAGGAGGAAGTCACTAAGACAGTTTGAGAGTTCCCCTAGCTCGACAGTCTGATAGATATCCAATAAGGTTTAAGGATAGCAAGCCACTATTGAAGAAGCAAACTTTAATGAACAAAGGGTCATAGACATTGAGCCGTTGTTAAAGAAATAGTCTCTTGTGAACAAAGGATCGAAGATAACATACCGTGTGAAGGATCAAAGATGTAGAATAAGACACGTTTTATAGTTGTCTTCTATAGGTCTTGCACGGTGGATACTCTAGTGGTTGTGATGAGAAGGTAATGGAGTGGACAAATTTTCGGGAATTGGAAGCACCCATGTCATAAGTAATCACAAACTTAAACAGATGAGAAGTTTCAAAAGAAGGGAGTTAATGTAAAAAAGGTGACATTCACAAAGATAAGTACACATTGTACTTAAAATAGTAGCAATGATAATCCCACAAATAAAAACAGCCAAGGAAGAAACATTTAACTACTTTAGGGGAATTCATCTTTGTCAAGAAATAAAAAATGGACAAACTTATACCAAATTACCTTAGATTGAAGATGGTAGACTAAATTACATAAGAACAATATAATAAAGGCTTGAACTTGGAGAATAAAAAAGGGTATGCACTTTATAAGGTAGCATGCAGGAAGAAAACATCATCCCAAAGCTTCGTGTAAATGGTAAGTGTATGAGTTATCTCAACAAATGATCCTTTCTTTTAACTATCTCATTTTTTTTGTTGGATTGATGAAAAATGACCTGGCTATAAATGAAGTATTAAAAAGAGCGAGAAAAATATTTCTTGGTATATGGTTATGTAACATCTTAATGGATACACTAAACTTAGTTTGTACTTTATATAAAGGGAAAGAAAAATAGAATAGACTTCAAAATGCTCATTAATAAGATCCAAGTCATTATATAACAGTAACAAAATTTTGGACCAAGTTTGAAATAAATCCTATTTGGACCTTAAATATTTATATAACTAAAGAGAATGGTCTAGAATCATGATGTCTATAAACACTCTCATGAAATATGGATTGAACATATTTTCACAACTTATAGTATGAATTAAACTATTTGACACCAAAACTCTTAGAAGGCTTATATGACTAAGGTGGTTCATCCATAAAAGTAGATAGGGTGGTGCAGATAGTTGACACAGACCCCAAGATTTGTGCCTGACACTAGTTGCCCTGTTTGTGAATCTTAAATGGAAATATAATTGTTGGTAAATGACCTGGGCAGTTTAAAGATTTAGTACTTATAGGGAAATCAAACACAAAGAACAAGGAAGATAGAGCAATAGTTAACTTGTTCATTGTTTTTTTTTTCAACTTTAAAAGAAGTATTGGCAACCATAACATAAAATTTATTTGAGAACTGCATGTGACGTAAGAGTCAAGGTTCAAAATGTCGAGTTATTGGTGTTTGATTAGAATGATACTGTTTTGGTATTGTGCCGACATTTATCGTATGCATGATACCGGTGGCGAATTGGGGGTAGGAAGAAGAAAGAAATGGAAATAAACAATTATATATTCGAACTTTGTTTTCCATTTGGAATGCTGCGATTTTGACAAGGGGTGTTGAGTGTTGGCATGAAACATACTCATAAACATGATTGATACAACAATATTGGAGGTATTGCTGTGCCGAGTAGTATCGAGATTTAGTAACTTTTGGGAATAATACATTTCGAATATTTTGCCTAGCACGGTATGAGTTTCAAACCATTGTAAGGTTAGAGAATTAATGGATGCTTACTATCCTTGGATTTAGAGGCGCCTTAGTGAATGATCTAGTTAGAAGGCACTAGTGGAAAGTGTACCTCTATGAGATAATAGATTGAATCGCTGTGATATTACAACAATTAGAGCTAGAGGAGATTGAATCACTGTGATATTACAACATATTGACTATCATAAAAAAAATGATATACTAGGTAACAGTCGAATTTTGGGCGACTGGTCCGACCTCATGGAAGTTTCCCATCGGCTGTCAGGGTAAATCAGGAAGCGCTCGCAGGCGGTCCAGAAGCCCAGCATCCCACGATTGCGCGCCCCATTTGGAAGAAAAATTCATGCAAAATACGTTGTAGCTGGGATCGAAACGCGGGTGCTTGGTTGACAACTAGTTGCCCTTTTGCTGTACCATAGTCTCGGGGGCAACATATTGACTATCGTAAGTGGTTATGGCTGGTTGCTGCATGTGCTCTATGATAGTAATAAAGGGAGTAATAGATATCCTTGGCATGACAAATTTTCTTTAGTTGTTGCATTTGTACCTGTTCTATCCACTAGAAGTTATATCCACCAGGGTGATTGTGGATCTCCATGATCTTGCACCATTAGGCCTTTTCTATCAAAATTTTCACAATCTAAACTAATCACATTGGGATCACCAATGAAGGCTAACAACTACTCAGCATTGGAGAGGCTGCTGTTGCTGAGATTTGCAGAGGCAACGTGGGAAGAGGTCCATCAGTAGTGCTGCTATCAAATAGACAAATTTGTTGACAAAAAGATGAAGAGGAAGTTTCTTCTTTTCTCAGTGTCTCCACAAAATTGAGACAAAAGATGAAGATGTGGAGATCCAGAAATAACTTGATAGAAGATCTACAATGAAAAAAATGATTTGGTGATAGTGTGCTGATCAGTCAAGAGTGTAGGAGGGATTCAAATCATATCTGTAGTCCCTCTTAGCAAGCCTGCTGTTGTCAGAAAATCTGTAGGATGAGGCCGCCCTAGTTAGGATATTGTGCCAAGAGTCGGGATGTTACATGTAGATTGATAGGCGGTGTGTGAAAAGACAACAATGCCAAAACAAAGCCTATGCAGTGGGGTGTTGTGTAGGAGATGTTGCTTGTGCTTTGAGGAAATGTCATGTGTGAAGATGGTGTACATGGGGTTTCACAAAGTAGGGTTCTTGGTAGTAGGCATCACATATGGGAAGAGCAACATTCTTTGGCAACCTTAGGCAGGAGGTTGTTGACAGTTGCAGGTAGGAGGATAACATGTAGATTATGGCCAAAGATGAAAGCAAACAGACGTGTCATTGTTGGAGGTTGATTTCACTGGAAATCCTGATGACATGGATGGGTATCATGGCAGTCGCTCTAAAACTATCTTAGGAGTAATGAAACATATGTTTAATACCCATGTTAGTCCTCTCTGACTATATTATTCCTTCAATTAGTTCCCTAACAGATTTCTGACATATTTCCTTAAGCCGTTAAAAACTTCAGTTGTGTTTATGGGAAGGGGAAGTTCTGATTAATTTGTTAGTTCTCTTCTAATTTCTTGTTTATATCCAATGATGATGCAGGCAATTAACAGCTTCAAGAATGTTGATTACACTGCCTTATTACAATTTCTCCATCCAATACTTAATTTGCTCCTCCATCTTATTGGTGATGGCGGCGAAACTCTGCAGGTTGTTTTTTCTTATCCTTGTGGAAATAAATGCATGCTTGCATATATGTATCTCTAATCTTTTTTTTTCTCACTAAATACCATTTTCTTTAGTGTAAAGAGTTCTCTTTTCTTTATTCTTTCTCCCTGCAGTCAATTTGAACACAATTTTTTGTTTTAACTATTATTTATTCAGGTTGCAGCATTTCGCGCCATGGTCAACATTCTATCCAGGTGTGTCTCTATATTGATATCTTTTATAAGTTTTTTGACATGTATCTTTTATTTATTCAGGTCACAGCATTTTGCTATTTGGTGCTGCATCATGATGCCTCTGCAATAAAACTTAAATTGCTGAAAATGAATCTTGTTGCAAAAGATTCAATAAGCATCAAACATCCCATGACAAAATATCAACTTGAACTTAACATTCAACATCTCAAATATAACTTAATAGCAAACATCTATAGCAATAAAAAATTATTATTTTTTAATTAATACATTTTAAATTTAAAAAAGTACGAATAGTATGACACGATATGATTCTGAAACTGTATCGTTTCGGTCATAAATCCAAATTCTGGCATGGCTTGAAATTTTAAACCTTGCTTTAAAATTTGTTAGCTCCAATGATGACTTAATTTTGTTGCTTACTAGGTATTTGAGAGGTCTTAGGATAGAATATATTGTCACAAGCTAAATTTTGCATGATATTTTTGAGCCATCTCGTACCTATTTTAAAAACGGTAACCTAAGATTATATATATATATATATCATACGATATGTTTATTTCCTTATCTGATGTTGGTTGTAATCTGCCTTGATGATTGCCCTGGGCGGCGGCGGCGGCAACAACAACAACAACAATAATAATAGGATACAAATATTTAGTGACTATTGCGGTGTATTCATAACATTTCTGTTCTCTGGTTTGATTCTTAAATTCATTATTTTTTAACTTCACTATTTGAAAGATAGTCATCCCATACCTGCCCAAAATACGATTAAACCATTTGCTAAAAGATTCAGTATTGTCGGTCTTTTTTAGGAGATACTGTATGTTTCCTGTTTTAACATAATGATTTATGGATTATTGTGTAGAGTACAACAAGAGTCATCTGATGGAGCAGATAGAAATAGTTTTCTAGTGAAATATGTTGATTATGCATTTAAAGATTTTGGTGGTCGGCAAGCACCTGTTTATGTTGGTTTGTCTACAGTGTGGGGTAGCTTGGCACGTAGTAAGGTAACAATAATTTGTATTTTTTATTTTTATTTGCTTCAATCTCATGCACCAGTATTAGTTAACATAAGAATCATGTTTCAATCTTCCATTTTTTAAATGATACATTCATTCAATTGGTTTTCAAAATTGAGAAATTCTCAATGCTATGCAATTTTATGTAGTATTGCTACTAGCTAATTTCTTCACTTATTTATGACAAGGAAACAATGCTGATTGTTGAGAAGAATCCTTTGACTTACTATTATCCGATTGAACTTCGATTCAAAACGAAATTCTTTTGATTCTTTAATTGAATGGGTTATTAGTTCCTCACATTTACGCAAGATTGCAATGATGGACATCAAATTTTCTTAGATTGTAGAATGTGAGGTTGAAAATGATGTTCTATTTTGGTTGGCATTAGTGAACAATTTGTTTCACCTGGAGACTGAAACCAAAATGTTATTGGCATGGATGAGACCCACTTTAACCGTGTTGTTAATCTTCATGCATTATCATCTCTTGGTCACTCCTAGTTGATTGTCTGTGAACCAGCTCTAATGTCATTGGCGATTTATATTTTACAGTACACTTGTAGAAATGAGTGACTTTAACCTAAAATTAATATCCTAAATTATTACCCTTAACCCATGAACATATTAAACTTATCCCTACATCCTAATCTCTTCCTATTCCTCCCACAACTCTCTAGATCTCTCCTTCCCAGAATAGGGATGAATCCTATATAGGCGACTAGGGTTTTCTCCTCTATGTGGATTCTTCTCCATCATTTTCTTTTCCTTCTACTTTGTAATTGGTGCCCTTGACCCAGTGTCAGCATGCTAGTACAACACTGACACGTTTCATCTAGGAATTTATATTGGTTCAAATTAATGTTTTTAACCCTTCAGATGTGAATTTATGTTGGAAATTAAAAAATCAATCCTCGCCTTCGGCTACAAATGGGCAATTTGGGGGCGATTAAATTTTTCAACGAGCGTGTGGTTTTTGCTTTGGCGCAATACTGCGGGCATCGCGGTGCCGACGGCGAGGACCGGATCTCTCCAAGCCCCAATCCCAAACTTTGAGGTTCGCGGCTCCTCATGCTCCGCTCTTACCAGCCGCTCCACAAAACCCTAGGGCGACAACTACTTATTCAGGGGAGTCGGCGGCAGCGCATAATCAAGTTGCGGGCAAACCTACCTATGCGGTCATTCTGAACCATCGTCACCGAGGGCAACGAAGAAAAATTTTGAGGATTTGGGGGAGAATTCCAAGCCAGTGACGTTCTACAATGACAAACCAGACATCTTCTTCACAGAGGAAGAGTGCGCCGTGTTGGCAGAACCCTACCAGTTTTCGTTGATTGGCAAGTTCTCAGGTATGTGCCCAACACCTGCATTGGTCCTAAAAGCATTTAAAAACTTGGGGCTTTCAAGTTTCTATAACATCCGATTCCTGCGAGCGGGTTACATATTCCTACATTTAACGTCCAATGAAGACATGCCAAGAATCTGGGCTAGGGGAATGTGGCTGATTGCTGGGGTTCTGTTGCGGATTTTCAAATGGTTGTCCTATTTTTCCTATGAAGTGGAGTCTTCGGTGGTGTCGATGTGGATTCAATTACCTGATCTTCCAATTCAACTGTTTAACAAACGGAGTCTGTTCTCCATTGCAAATGTGGTTGGAAAGCCAATAAAAATAGATGAAGCTGCCACAGACTGCTCGAGGCTATTGGTTACTAGAGTCTGTGTGGAAATCGACCTTTTGAAGCCAAGGGTAGAGGAATTGTGGATAGGGATTGGAGAAGAAAAACGCATACAACGAATGGTCTTTGAAAAGCAGTTGAAATATTGTGAGCACTGTCTACATTTGGGACACTCAGTAGACGAGTGTTATGTGATTAGGAACAAGCCGAAACCTATTTGGAAAGGGACAAGGCAAGGGGCAAGGACAGGCGGAGAAGATGCAAGTGTTTTTCTGAACAAGAAGGCAGTCAATGGACAGGATAAAGGGAAGGCTACGATCAGTGGGGAAGAGAAGGAGCAGCATGTGGTGAAGCCGGCCCCAAACACTAGGGACGGGGGGAGAGAAGAGAAACCCAAGGAATGCAAATCGGGAAAATTACACAGGGGACAGGAACGGGGAACAGATTTATTCCTCTTTAATTGAGGAGGAGGTAATGGTGACAAGGAGGAGAGGGTATTCTTTCAGTTGGGTTAGAGAGTGGTGGTACGAATGACACAGAGGTGTTGGTCGAATTGCTCAAAAAATCTGTAGTGGCTGCCAACAGAATGGATAGGGATGAGCCTTAAGTGGAGGAAGAAGAGGCCACTGAGATAACAAAACAACAGGAGGCGGGCGAATTGCAAATTGAGATTAGAGTTGATAATCGGGGACCTGAAGGCCTGAGGGAGGCTGGAGATTTAGCACGAACAAGAGAACAAGGAGATGTATCCAGGAGAGAAGGGACTGACCAGAGTATTGTGCTAAGTGAATCATATTCGATGCAAGGGGTGGAAGTGGGGGTTTCAACTGTGGGGGCAGTCAATCAGAGGGGTTTGGGTAGCGTCACTACTTACTGGTCAGGATGGGGGCGTAGAGGATAGTTACTTTTAGAGATCAGAGGATCAAGGAACCTTGATAGTGCCGAGCTTGCATAATAAGCAGAGGATAGAACAGGTTTTTCACAGAAGGGGAGGCGATGCTGTTTCGAGCTGAGGGGTATCTTGCCCACCAAACCAGACTATGGCGGATGTAGAGCAGAGGGAGGTAGGGTGAGAGGAAGATATGCAGGGAAAGGAAGTTGAAGGGAATTGATCGAAGTCATTTGTGGAATGCATGGACTCCGAGAACACCTCAATTCAGATTCAAAGGAGCTCTTCTTTCACATCTGTTTTGAATGAAATGGGGTCGGAAAATAATGGGCTGCAAGGGGGCACAACAGGGAGTGCATCAATGGGAGGAGAGGTCAAAGAGTGACGAGGAGTAAGACTAAGCAAATAAAGCTTCTGCATCTCTTAATCATTAATGGCTGGGATTATATGGAACATTCGGGGGATCGGAAACCAATCATCAATCTGGAGACTTCATTTTTTGAAGAAATACCACCATTTAAACTTTGTGGGCATTCTAGAACCTTTTATTCAATTAGATGAAGTGTCCATCATAAGGAGATTGGGTTTTGAGGCTGCAATTTCAATCTGCAATGGAAAAATCTGGTTTTTATATAATGCTAACATTGAATGCGCAGTACTGGAAGATCATGACCAGCTCTTACACCTAAAGCTGAAATCTCATATTTTTTTATGTTATTCTGCTCACTGTGGTGTATGCGAAGTGTGAGAGGAGGAAAGGGAAAGATTATGGGACAAGTTACTTGAACTTCAACCAGATGTGGACGAGTTGTGGTTGGTGGGTGGGGATTTTAACATTATTGCAAGTCAAAGTGAACAGGCAGCTGGGTCTCTTTCTAGATTGGGTGGAGTGGAAGATTTCAATGATTTCCTAATGCTTACACGACTACTGGATGCGGGCTTTGTAGGTGAGCCTTTTATTTGGACTAATGGTAGATTACGGAAACGGTTAGATCGAATATTGCTCTCGCCTTCATGGAATGTAAAAGAGTTTGTTGTGAGGGTGGAACACCTAAGTAGGGCAGTATCGAATCACAGTCCTCTGTTAGTGACTTTCCCCAGTTTTATCAAAACGGCGGCGCTTTTAGATTCCAAAACATGTGGATCAAACATCAACACCTTTTGCCCACAATGCAGTTTAATTGGTGGCAGCCGTGTGATGCCTTTGGATTACAAAAGCTACAAGTCAAGTTGAAGAGGCTAAAGGCACATCTGAAATGGTGGAATTATACGGTTTTTGGGAAGATCCATGATAGGGTTAAAGAAGCTGAGGATAAGGTTGCGGAAGCAGAAAGGGTTTTGACGCAAACTCCACTAACCAGCAAAGAACCAGGTGTGGGAGGTCCCAAGCAGAGCTATTCTAGACACTAAATATGGAGGAATTTTTTTGGAAGCAAAAGGCGGCAATTAGATGGATTGGAGAGGGAGATAGGTGTCACGCCCCCGAAAGGAGTCGCTGGCCTAATATAGAATTGGCCAGCATCTCCCCTGTACGGTGGACATTTGTAGCATGTGTCCAGTCATAAACGACCACCTCTATCTTTCAGCCATCACCGCTGGCAATACCAACATAAAAAGGAACGCAAAACATCACAGCATACAAAGTCGCGTACCGGTACGACTTACGATATCAAACAACAACAAAGGGCCTCCATGACATACAAAAGTACAATCCACGACATAACGGAAATAAAAGCAACATATGCAGACAAAAAAATACAACATATCGACAAATACAAAACAAAACCAATTCGAATTGTCTCGAAGCGGAAAAGCTGGGACAGGCCGCTGGGCACTCTAAACGATCAACCTGAAATAAAAATAAGGCTAACGGGTGAGTCCAAGAACTCAGCGAGTACACATATCTGATATGCAAAGTAAACTATACTAGCAATAAAAATCCAGCTAAGATTATATCAGGTACAGTAGTAGAAAACGCTAAACTGAGATGCTAAGAAAAATAAGGCATACCAGTGTCAAACTACATTAGTATCATACATATCAATAACCTCAATACCCCTCCGCGGGTAAAACAAGACTGTTAGCTGCATGCATATCACAACCTGTAAGTGCATGTCAAACAAAAGCAGCATCCAAATGCAGCAAACGTAAACAATGCAATCTATGCATCATTCACATGATGCAATGACATAGTCACTCCTGTCACCAGTCAGCCATCGTCACTCCAGTGAGGATGCTGGCGGAAGTACTCATCCAGGTGTAGGCCTATGACAACTGTACGCACTCTATCATCACTGCTCCTGAGTGACCGAGTGGACAGGATGCTGGTAGAGTAAACACTCCAGTCCCATGTCCAATGGGGGAGACAAGTTTCTCATCTCCTCGTATCTCCGGAAAGAGGAGGGACCCCTGCCTGCTACTACGCTCCGATACCGCTACCCATGAGCGACCGAGCGGAGCAGCACAGAGCAACTGTACACACTCGGAAGGGTCCCTAACTGGACGCACCCTCCGGTGGCCACTACCCAGGAGTGACTGCGTGCACACCACATGATCTGACGACCCAACTCGACCACAAGGAAGCCCAGGATCGTCAGCTATGCAACAGTGCAAGTATGGTGCATGATACTATACGCATGCAACATCCAATCGAATGGCCTCCCTAGAATCTAAGGCATGCACAGGTCTAGGTCATAAGTCATGATCTAAAAAGTAAACTACCAGGATACATGCAAGGTACTACTCGCGATCAATCCCTACCGTGTACGAGCTATGTGAGAATAAACAGAATATATCACGAAGGTATGCTACAAGTAACCGACGAAGATATACAAAACAGGTAAGGTATAGAAACTACTACTAGCATAACCAACCATGTATATATATCTGCGACAATATCTAAAAAAAAATAGATAAGTCAGGGTATCCGCCTCCAATGTTGAAGTCTGCAAGTGATGAGAACCCCCGTCCAAAATAATATCACTAGCAAGCGAACCAAATCAAAGTTCTACATGCAAAGCATCACTTAACTAATTAACAACTAATTCATCAGGACTAGGTTTAATATAGTACCAATCCCATATTAAACCTATCATTAACCTAATCTAATGCATCCCAAAAGCTTAGATTAGGTTTCATGCTAACCCTAAGTAAAATCCAAAACCCATCAGACCTTAAACTCACAGCGCACACCCACAGATTCATCCACTCTTAACCAATTCATCTTCAAAAACAACTAAATTCCAAAACCAATTCGATCACAAGTCAAACCAGAACGAGAGGTGGAGCTTAAAACGTGATCTCACGGCAAACAGAGAATCCACAAAAGCTCACGGCCATGAACTTATCCCCCAAGAACAGATCATGATCAAACTTCAACAAACTCCAATTCCCAACTCAAAACAGAACTATAATTCTAAGCAAATCCAAATAGAACTACATACATTCAAAACCATCGACCAATTCAACTCCAAAAACTTGCGACAGAACAAATCCAATCAGAGGATTGCTCACACAGGCTAGTCTTACCTGGATGCGCACTCGATTTGGGATCGCTTGGATCCCCCTCGCCTCAGTTCCACAATGAACAGTCCCAGCCCAGAAACTGATCTAAAACCGAACAGAAGGAAAACTCCCAGCTCAGGAACTGATCCAAAACCGAACAGAAGGGAAAACTCCACCCTTATCTCAATTACAACATAGAATCAATCTCAATGAAAATTTACAAGCAGAATCTTAGATCAGGACATAGTTGTCAAACACGGATAGCGGCGCGTAGCGGCCGACTCCAAAAACGCTATAGCGGGATAGCAGATAATGTTCCAGCCGCTATTTGATAAAAATGCTACTGAGAGAGTAAGTAGTTGTAAATTGTAATGTATACTATCTGAGCAAAAACAACCAGCTAAAACCATCAATATTATATAGAGTCATAAACATCAAGTTCTAAGGGCAATACAACCAAAAAAACAACTCCATCAAATCGTAGAAAAACAACAAAATATAAAAAACAATTTGAATTCTCTAAAGCTAACAATATTCTACAAATCATTCTTCATCATCATCATCATCCTCTTCCACCACTGCCAAATTGTCCTCTCCATCACTTTCTTCACTACTAGACTTATATATCTTTTCTTGCCCCTCCTCTGAGTCTTCTTCATCATCAAATTCTTCTTCCTCTTGAATAGGCTCCTCTTCTTGAACTAGAATGCTTTGATACTTTCTTCTTCAATCTTGTAGCAAGTCTAGTATGTCTTGGAGGCTCCTCAGCCCCAACTGCAGCAGAAACATCTCCCCAAGTCAATCCATCATCACCAAAAATAAATTATTCTTCAGTATCTTCTGTGTTAGCACCCATTTCTCCTAGCAACCATTCATTGCTATCATCAATACTGTTTAGGAGAATAGGATCAATCTTATCTTGGCAATCAAAGCGCTCTTTAAGGGTTCGGTTATACTTGACAAATACCAAGTCTTGTAACTTTTGATGCTCAAGCTTGCTCCTTTTCTTAGAATGAATCTATGATATTCATATCATAAATTAGATTTAGACAAAAATGTTAGTTTTAAAATTATTAAATAAAAGAATAAAAGTATTAAACTATGCAAAGAAAAATTATTATCATGTGCTTACGTGCCCAAAAGTGCTCCAATTACGTTCGCATCCCGTTGAGCTACAAGTTAAGCTCAATACTTTGATTGCAAATTGTTGCAAGTTAGGAGCCTGCTCCATATTTCCTCCACCATTCAGCTATGATTCAATAATAAAAAAAATCACCTTTACTAAGAAACAATATGAAACTAAATTTATCATGAATTAAGTACATATTTCTTAATTCATACCAGGAGCCACAATATTCCTTTGTTTGATTGCTATCATATTTTCAAATATACCTCCAGCCCTCTTAAATATGCCAATCACATTTGCAATCTTCTCGGCCAAGTCTTCATCTGGAATCAACCCATCAATATTCTTATAAAGTCCATCCATTACTTCATGCTCACTCTCAATCTTTGTTGGATTGGGATAGTAAAACTCAGGATTCAGGAAATAGCCAGCTGCATGCAATGGATGATGAAGTTGTGAATCCCATCTCCTATCAATAATTGCAAAAGCATCCTTGTACTTGGCTTCATTATGCTTGAAGGAATTTTGAATAGCTTCCTTAGCTCCATTCATTTCTTCATAAATGTATCCCATTGCAGGCTTTTTCTCATTATCAACAAGCCTAAGGACATGCACAAGAGGCCCCATAAGTTTGATAGAGTACACAACATCATTCCAAAATGTTATGCTGAGCACAATATCACCAGTCTTCTTCCCCTTAGGTTCTTTAGCAGTCTTGAAGCTTAACCACTCATCTGAAGTGAACATCCTTCAAAGGTTATTCTTTTGTTTGTACAACCTTTGCAATGAAAGGAAGGTTGTAGCAAATCTTGTCACTCCATGCCTAACCAACTCCATTTTGTTGGTAAATTTCCTCATTGTATTCAATGTCAAAGTGTGGTTGTAGATAAAGCCCATAAGATTAATGCCACTCTGTATTGCCTTCTTAACTCAAGGAATCTTTCCAATGTCCTCCAACATTAAATCTAGACAATGTGCAGCACATGGAGTCCAAAAGAGGTTATTCCTCTTAGCTTGAAGTAGTTTGCCTAAGAAGAGCCAAATTAAATAAAATTAGATAAGTAGCCAAATATTAAAGGAAGTAATAAGAAATTTAAGCAGTTCATAGTTTTTTACCCGCCAAGACATAATTACTTCCATTGTCAGTCACCACTTGAACAACATTTTGTTCTCCAATCTCCTCTACAAAACTATCTAATAGCTCATATATTGTCCCCTGTCTTCATATATGTAGAAGCATTAACACTCTTCATAAACATTGTCCCAGCTGGACAATTTACCATGAAATTAATCAATGTTCTATTCTTACTATCTATCCAACCATCTGTCATTATTGAGCATCCATATCTCACCCTTTCCTCCTCATGACCCTCCAACATATCCTTTGTTAACTCCAACTCTTTTTTAAGGAGTGGAACTCTCAACTCATGACAACTTGGAGATTTAAGGTGGGGAACATAATTTCCAATAGCTTCAAGCATCAACTTAAAGCTTTTTGATTTAGCAACGTTGAAAGCAATCTCATTCATATAAAAGAATCGGGCTATGCATTGAATGGTTGTAGCCCTTGCTTCCTTATCATAAGCATCATTGATGCTTGTTTGCCGGTGAGACTTCCCCAATTTAATGGTAGTTTCAGGATTTTTCAAAAACGCCAAAGCCAAAGGACCTTTTATGTTTTTTGCTTTCGTGGGATGCTTAAGAATAGTTGAAGGAATAGAGTAACTCCCACTTGATGTTGATGAAGCTCTTTTCCCTCTTCTCATTTGTAGGATTTCTTCCAACTCTTCTTGGTCATCATCATCTTCTCCAACTGCACCAAAATTTAATTTCTTCTCTGCAATTTTCTTCTCAAAGCTTCCTTGAGAAGTTGCTTAACTTCATGTGGGACTTTTGTACAAGCTTTTGCATCTCCTGTCACACCCATTTCATGTCTCTTTGCTCTAGTTATTCCACCATTAGTTGTTTTGCCACAAAAATCACATGTTACATTCTTCCTATTATTGATATCTTTTAAGCTATTCCATTGCCATGCTATATCAATGTTGTCACCAGTGGGCTTCACCAAACCACAAAAAGAGGGAGCAACACTAGAAGCTTGAGTTGATGATGTTGCCATTTGCTGAAGTGAACTGGAAAATAGAAAAAAAACAGAGGACGAATAAACAAGGCAAAAGTGTGGAAACTGGAAAGATCAAAGAAGGAAAAAAAAATTTCGAGAGATGAAGGAAAAAAACAATGAGATGGAAGAAGGAGAGGGACCAACCGCCGCTGTCGCTGCCGGAAAATGACACCGCCGCCGCCATCGGTCTCAGAAACGCAAGTTGCAGCCGCCGCCGGTCTCGGAAACGCAAACCGTCGCCGGTCTTGGACATTGCTGCCGCCGATCTCGTACCCGCAGGTTGCTGTCGCCGATCTCGAAGGTTGCCGCAGCCGATCTCGCAGGTTGTCGCGCGGAAAGGAGATGTCGTAACCCATCCATGCCGACAAATGAAATAGGGTTAGGATTAAAATGACCATTTGGCCCCTCCATTATATTTAAAATAGTAATAAAATAGGGTTTATTGTCTTTTTGGTGCCGTGGCAATAGCGGTCGCGACGAGCCGCGATAGTGGCCGCGACAGCTGCCACGGCGAAACGCACCGCTCCAGTGCCTTGCGTTGCGCTCCCAGGCCGCTCTGCTCCGCTTCTCCGTGATAGTGCCGCTATCGCGCGCTATTGACAAGTATGGATCATGATCAATCAAGAAACCCAAACAAATCTCTAAATCAACCCCTGATCAACCGATCTTACCGTAGATAGCCGGCGAGGACCTCGATCGGCTCGATCTCCCGACGATCAAGTGCCAAAAGGTAGCCGATCGTGAGAAAAACAAAGTCCACAACTCCTATTCCGCTACTGGATCAAAGAAGAAAGGAAGATCAAGCAGAGTTAGTCTAGATCAGGGCATCCAAGCTTAGAATCGCATAGCATAAACGAAATCTGCGACTTACCCGAGAGAAGGGAGGACCAGCGATGTAGCCCTCCGTTGGTCGAAGGATCGAGCGATCAGTGGTAGGGAGGAGAAGGGAAGAGCTTGAAGAAGACTAAGAGATGGTGGAGATCGCGTGGCATCGTCTTCAATTCCGTGCAGGAACAAGTCGGGCGGAGGAGAGGAAGGAAAGAAGCGGTCGGTTTTGGTCGGGCTCAGCGAGGAAGAGGGGAAAGCAATAGATATATTAGTGATGGACTTTTTACATTTAGCCCCTCCACCTTTATAGTATTGCATCTCTCTCCCTGAAGCTAGGTCAACTTGCCTTTTAGCCCCTCTAATTTTTGTATTTTACAATAGGAACATGAAATTTTTTCATAATGCAGTACAGAAATGCAGAATGACAAACATGATTTTCAGAATTTGCGAGGAGTCGACATGCTTAGAAAAACCAGATTTAATTCAGAGCACAGGAGTAAGCTTCTGTGAAGATCTATTGACAGGAGATGACTATGATTGTGATGGTATAGAGATGGATGTCATACCTTCTCTGGTTGCGCAAGGGGATAATTCTAATATAGTTCGTATGCCGTTAGTGGAGGAGGTTAGAAAAGTGATTGGGCAAATGAATCAAGATAGTGCAGCTGAACTAGATGGATTTTCGGTGACTTTCTATACGGCATGTTGGGAGATGATTAAAGAGGATGTCTATTGGCGGCAGTGGTTTTTTTTCGAGGGGGAGTATGCCGAGAGCAATGATGGTAACAACTATAGTGCTTATCATGAAGAAAGAAAATGCTCAACAATGGCAGAACTTTAGGCCGATAAGCCTTTGTAATGTCTCTAATAAGATCATCGCAAAGTTGATAGCGCAAAGGGCTAGGAGGTGCACTGAACAAAATAATCTCTCCGTCACAAAGTGAGTTTGCCCATGAAAGGGCTATCTCGGATAATATAATTATGGCCCAGGAGCTGCATCACACGATGAATCACCACGTTAGAGGAGGTAACTTAATTTTAAAGTTGGATATGGTAACAACGTATGACAAGGTGCAATGGTGCTTTCTACTTAAAGTTATCCAGGCATTTGGATTTTTGGATGATGAACTGGAGGTGAAACGACACCGTTTCACCAAGAATTAATGGATAACTCTTAGGTTTCTTCCCTCTAAACGAGGCCTGCAACAAGGAGATCCAATTTTTTCTTTGCTGTTCATAATTGCTGTTGGTTTCTTATCTAGACGATTGGATAGACTTTTCAGCACCTACCTGAGCCTATACTACTCTACAGGAAGTGAGGTGAAGGTGTCACTCTTAGCATACGCGGATGATGCTATGATCTTTATGAAGGGAGTTTTAGACGGAGTTAAAAATGTGAAGGGGTTCTTGGAGGAATATATGGGCAGATCTAGTTAGCTTTTGAATTCGAATAAAAGCGTTCTATCCAGCAAAAGGGATTTCCGAAAGAAGAAGGCAATTAATAGGGTTGATCATGGGTTTCATGGAAGGGGCTTTCCCGATTCTCTATTTCGGTGTTCCGATCCTGAGCAGGAATAGAAAGCTGGTCCATTTTCAACCGCCGTTAGAAAAAGCTAGAAAAAAGTTGATGGGGTGGAACATTTCAAAACTTTCTTTTGGTGGGAGACTCCTTTTAATTCAAACTGTTTTGAGCTCTCTTCCGGTGTATTTAATGCAAGTCCATTTTTCCACCAATTTGATATGCATCACTTGGAGATGATTTTTGTAAGATTTCTGTGGGGGTCTAGTATTTCAGAAAAGAAGATACATTGGGTAGCTTGGTCCAAGATATGCAAACCAAAATTTGGAAGCGGGATTGGGGGTGCGGCGATTATTAGAGGTGTCTACTACATTTTCCATGAAACTCTGGTTTAGACTTAGAGAACAAAAAACTCAACGGGCAATTTATATGACAAAGAGGAATTGTGGAGTGGCTTCACCAAGCAGAGTTTACATAAAAAGTAATGCATCTCCCTATTGGAAAAAAAATTTGCAAACTTAGAGGGATCACGGAACAGCACATTGGATGGTTGGTTGGGATGGGTAAGATAAATTTCTGGTTTGACACATGGTTGGGAAAGGAGCCTCTGGCTTCTTATCACACAGTGGAGGGCAATCCAGTGGCTAGAATTGTAGATTTCACTATTGGAGGGAAGTGGATTTGGTCGAAGCTGCAAGGAGTGTTGCCACCAGATGCAATAAAGGAAATTTCGGATGAGATAAAGATCAATGCAAATGTCTTAGTCGGTCCACGGTGGAAGCTATCGGTGGATGGGCTCTTTTCAACGAAGACGGCATGGGAAGTTATTATACAAGAGGAGGCTTCAGGAGGAATATGGATAGCGGTGTGGAGTAAATGTTTGATACCTAAGATATCATTTTTCATTTGGAGATTCTTGCAACGAAGATTACCAGTGGATGATGTATTGCAGCGAAGCGTGGTGACTCTAGCATTGAAGTGCCAATGTTATGAAGAGATGGAGTCATGGGAGCATATTCTTCTGTGGAGCAGTTGCTAAAGAGGTGTGGGAATTTTTTGCACGACATTTTGATGTGACCAACTATGTGAACCTGGAAAGATGGCGGGTGGACGAATTTTGGGAAAAGAAAGGACATATTAGAGAAGCGGTGTCTTTCCTAATACTATGGTTTCTATGGATGGCAAACATCGAGGAAAGAAGGCTGATCCGCTGGAAATTACAAGGAATGTCACAAAGTATGTCGATTTTGGAAGGGTTGCGAGTATTATTCAAGCCAGACAGTGGAAAGGTTGGCGTTTGGAACTAAGAAGAATTAATGTGGTTCAGGTGGTCCGTTGGAGAAAGCCGACGTTGAATACTTACAAACTTAACACGGATAGGTGCTCAGAGGGTAATCCAGGCCTTTCTTCATATGGGCCGATTATTAGAGATAACGAGGGGCAATTTATAGTGGCAAAATTTGGGGTTGTAGGGAGGGGTTCAAATGTTAAAGCGACAATTATATTAGAAGGTTTGGAATTATGTGTTTCGCATAATCTTTTTCATCTTTGGCTGGAGTCAGATTTTTTAGTAGCTTTGAGTATGCTAAATGCGCATAGTATTGGATGGGAGTTTCAAAGACTGTTTCAAAAGCTCAAGAGATAATCCTAATATATGGAGTCTATTGTTCGCACACCTTTAGGGAAGCTAATGCTGCGGAGGATCACCTTGCAAACATAGCTTTTGAGTTCTCTGAGTAGGGTCATCTCTAAACAGGAGATGGATAAGAGGTTGTATAAAATATGTAAGGTGGACCGTTTAGGGATGCCTTATATTTGAATGGTGACCAAATCGATGGAATAGAGGAAAGGAGTTTTGATGGGGGCTGAAAGAGCAGGAAAGGAAACTTATACGGAGGTGAGCGGTTTTTTAGAAGGCCACCTTAAAGAAGCCAGAAAAGTTTGTTGATGGGGTTTTCAAAAAGAACAAAGGCTAAAGGACGGGGAATAGAAAGTGCTGGAATTTTCTGCTTGGAAAGGTGGAAAAGATGGAGTAAATGTCGAACTGGGTGGAGGGGACAGTAGGAAGAGGGCAGGAGATTTTTCGGAGAGGTTTGGAGGTGGAGATGAGAATTGAGGTTGGGAATAGTGAATAAATCCACTTTAACAGATCTATCTAGTCCATAGCAAATGGTTGTGGCAAAGACGAATCAAATCCGTTGATGACTGAAGTTTTGCCAAAAAACCTAAAAGGGTGAAAGATTTACCATAGATCTATCTAGTCAGTGGTAATAACTACGCGTCAAATTCATTACATGGCTGGTCACTTGCCAAAAGTGAACTTCAGGATCCTTTTTGGTTCGCGACAGCAAGTGCAATGGGTTTGGGCAGAATGAGGATAGATGTTGGTATCTGGGCTTTGAAAATGCGCGTTGTTATTTTTTGATGATGCTCAGTTATATTGTCGGTTGATGGATTTGCTTGGACGCTTATTTAGTTGGATTTTCTGCTTAATTTCTCTAAACTGAGGTAGCTAGAAGGATTTTGTTTAAAGCTGATGGAGGCACACAACGACTCAATAAGAGATATGGGCACCTCTGGGCTTCGTTTGCTGCCCACTGAGTGGCTTACTTTTGAACTGACGTGGTATTTGAAGAAGTTTGTTTGGTGATTTTTGGATATTTAAAGCTTGCAGTTGGCTTCCTTGATTTTCTTATGCTACTTGGTGAATAGGTCAAGGCAAGAATGCAGGGTTTTTTGGAAGAAACAGCGAGTATGTGAGGCATCTACTTGGGATATATGTAAAGTTGTTAGATAGAGCTTATAATTCTCCACAAGTTTGACCAATTTGTAATTCACTTTTACTATGTAATAACCCATGTTAAAAGGTTAGGTATAACCCTCCTTCTAGTCATGGAGTTTCTTCCTTTTAATAAAATACACGTTTCCTGAAAAAAAAAAACCTTTCAGATGTGAATGCTAAAATTTTTAGCAACAATGGTAATTCTTACAATTACAGTATGTACAATATTCTTTGGGAATTATTTTTGGATTTTCTATCATGATGCAAAATCATGTCAATGAATATTCTTCAATGAAAAAAAATGAACATTTAGGTAGAAATGTGTTCTCAAAACAAGTGGAAATCATTTTCCCTTACTCATCTGCATGCTGTCGGTGAGTCCTTTGCTCTTGTCATTGTGCTCCTTCTCTACCCTTGCAACTGAACCCTACCTTTGCTCTCTTCCACAAGCCTTTGCTATCCTTTATAATCTATCCTCTAGACCAGCCTCCTCGTGCCCTCTATGCTCGTCTGTTAGGGCATCTTCAATGCAAGAACCTCAAAATTGGGTTCTTTTTTTAAAGTTTTCTGTGTCACATCATTGTCACATCAAAAAGTAAACACCCTCACTCTTCTCTTCACTATAAGAAAAACCTCCCTACAACTTTTATAGGTCCCACCCTCAACAATTCACAAATCTTTAAAAAAACATCAATTTTTTTTAAAAAAAAGGCAATTCCATTAACAGAGGAAAACCCCATGACTGGAAGGGGAGCCATACCTGAACTTCTAGTATGGGTTATTACAAATTCCATCAGTTTTACGTGAGAAAAATAACTTGTGGAAACTAACCTTCTAGCCACTGTACAAGGATCTCAAGATGATATTTAAGTGAAACAAGGAAATTATCTACGACAAACAACCACTGCATAGCTCCATACTCAGCGAGTCATTATGGATCGAGCACCCAATAGAGATTTGAGGATGCAAGATTGCCACCCAGTCGAGCTTTTGCATAAATAGTTCTGCAATTCCCACCCAATCCAGTACGTTGACCCGAAATTGAAGAACCGGAAGTTTACTTTAGGCAAGTAACCAACTATACAACGGATTTTGAATCGTCTTTACCGTAGCCGTTACCACGGACTAGATAGATCTATGGTGGATCTATTCACCCTTAAGGGCTTTTTGGCAAAGCCTCAGCCATTAACGGATTTGACACGTCTTTACCGTAGCCGTTTGCTACGGACTAGATAGGCCACATACAGTGGGCCTATTCACCATCCCTATCTATTTCCATACAATAATGTCCCTCCACAAACAAGGATGCCCCTCTTTAACCACAGCAGCTCTATCCAGCTCATCTCATCTTTTGAGACACAATCCACATGATCCAAACTTTCCCCATCTTCCCCAACTGCTGTTTCTTTTCAGCATCCGGCTCCTATATACCTCACTAGCAATAGAAAAGCATCTGTTTTGCTTTGCAATCATGGTTGCAAACCAAGACCATGGCAAGACAACAATAAAAGAAGATCCCCCTCTTCCTGGTTAAACTTCTTTACTTGCAAGTCTAATGTAAGGTAGTCCCAACCTATCAACTTTACAAATTCCGAACAGTGTTTTGTTTGTCTTCTTCTCTCAGAACCTTTTCTCCCACACAAGTGAACACTTGATTGGCAAGATAACCACCAGCCATGTTTGCTGATTATTTGTCAATGGGTCCCACTCTTATATCACATATCTTCATTTATATTTAATGATGCATATATGTATATCATGATGTATATTTAATATATATTATTTATATGTTATATATAATGAATCTATAATTTTTATTGATAATAATTTGTTAAAAAAATATTATTGAAAAATTTATAAATTTAAAAAGAAGTACAACATTAAATAATGAATTATTACAAATATTTTTTTAAAAAATTAATCTTTCATTGATCGCACCCGTAGTGTGTCCAACCAAGTCCGTTGATGTACTTGACTATCATATAGCTTGTAGTTTCACTGAAGGTATTCTTGAACTCTTGGGTAGAGCCCTGAAATATCTATGCCGGAGGATCTCCTTTATCATTAGACCAATTGATTACTACATTCTCTTATCCTTAATGATCATGTTGTGCAAAATAATATACGTATATATGATATCCTTCAAGTTATTCTTGTACCAAAATCGTCCTAGACCTTTGATCATTGCCCAATGAGATTGGAGCACCCTAAATGCTCTCTCGACCTCCTCTCTGGCGCATTTCTTTGTAAATTGTTGTTCAATAAAGGTGATTCGTTAAGCACATTGATATCATTATGCGACCATGTGATTCCAAAAAAAAACATGTCATATCCACAAGTTGCGACCGCTTCAAGCACCATTGTTGAGACCCCATGATCGCCTCGGGTAAGCCTTCCCAAGCAACGGGGCAATTTCTCCATTCCCAATGTCTACAATCAAGGTTACCTAATATTCCAGAGAAGTCATGTCTCCGTTGATTCATTTAAACCAAACGTTGAATGTCAGAAATATTAGGCCTTAAGTATTTTGGCTCAAATTCTTCAATCACACTAACCAAAATTGACCAAGTAATCTAGGGCAGTTGTTTCACCCATCCATTGGTACTCATCACAAATGTTGGGATCCATACGCCAATTGATGGATAGCGATCGTGCATTTTTGAAGAGGTGACAAACCACGCTTTCCCACTGCATCAACCCTCCATTCAAAATATTCTAAATGATTTCGCAAGACATTTGACTATGCTAAAGAATAACTCATCATATTGGAAATCATCATAGGAATACTTCTTCGGGATATACCGGCAAATTAGAAAAGTAATCATCAAGAGTCGTTCATGCCTGGCTTCACGATTTGGATTTAAATACCTTCTATGAGTTTAGGGGATACATCCATCTTGCACCCGATAGCTTAGAATAGTTTAGGGGATTCCACAAACAGCTTATCCAACCCTCTCGATAAATATTCTGCGGCAATGATAAAGAGGAAAGGAGATATGGGGTCACCTTATCTTAGCCCCCTTTTCGACTGAAAAATTCCCGATAGATGGTCGTTAATTCGAATTGAGTACTAGCAATAAGAAATACATCTCCTAATGATATTAACAATTTGATGCGAGAACCCAAACGCTGACATGATCCTGAGAAGAAGGCCCCATTGAATTCTATCAAAGATTTTTGCTATGTCTAGCTTCAAGATTAAATTGCCCCCTTTCCCTCAGAAATTTAGCTTGTGGTGCATCTCCTGAGCTAGTAGGATGTTATCCAAGATAAGTCTTCCTTCCACGAAACCACTTTGTGAGGGAGAAATAATTTTGTTCAGAACGATCTTAAGTCTGGAAGCCATCAACCTGGAAGTGATTTTGTAGGAGACATTGCAATGGCTTAGGGATCAAGATAAGTGTTTTCCGACTTAGGGATCAAGATGATAGTGGTGGCCGCTACCCCTTTCGGAAGGGTGCCTCCATTGAAAAAGTCCAAAACCGCATGGTATACATCAGCCTTATTGATATCCCAACAAGCAACATAGAAGGTAATTGAAAAATCGTCTGGGCCTGCTGCACTCTCTTAGCTCATATCACCTATTGTTTGCCTAATCTCCTCCAAAGAAAGTAATTTGGACATTTCCTGATTTTCTGCCAAATTGATCAGCGCTGTGATATTGCTCAAGTCTGCCATATTGCTGTCTAAAAAGTCCCCTATTAATAGGTCCTTGAAATAACGGACTCCTGATTCCTTGATGTCCTCTAACTTCTCTAGACTTCTTCCTTCGTCCCATATTCTGTTTATTTTATTTGATTGTCTTCTCATTTGTACCTTATCACGGAAGAATTTAGTATTGCGCTCCCCCTCTGCCATCCATCTAATCGCTGTTTTTTGCCTCCAAAACTCTTCCTCCATATTGAGAGTTTTAAAAATGTGAGCTTGACATTTGGCTCTATTAATTTTGTTCTCCTCTGAGGGGTCCAGAACGTATTGTTTTTCGATAATAGTAAAATGATCCTCTGGCTTCCTAACATTGTTATGAATGTTCCCAAACACCTCTTTATTCCACCATCTGACATGGTTCTTTAACCTCTTAAGCTTTACATATAATTTGATGAGGCTCGAAGTGGCACATGGTAGGTTCCAGTTCAATCTGACCGTTTGTAGAAAATCCTGGTGCTTCAACCACATCTTTTGAAATATGAATGAGGCCATAGGATGATCCAATCCCGGGTAAGTAATCAACATAGGGTAATAATCCGTTGTCGGTCTACTCAAGTGCTCCACACGTTCCGAGATGCCTTTGCCTTCCCAGGAAGAAGATATAAGGACTCTATCTAGTCTTTTCCAAACCGTGTTGTTTGTCCAAGTATAACGATCCCCAACAAAGTCGGCATCCAAGAGACCCGTAAGCATTATAAAATCATTAAAGCCTTCAACTGCTTTCGGCCTAGATATAGTGCTAACGGAGCGTTCAGACACCTTAGTGATAACATTGATGTCCCCACCTACCAGCCATAGCTTATCACTACTTGGCTTTACTTCCAACTGCTTATCCTAAAGAATATACCGCTCTTGTCTACTGCACTTGGCATAAACAACTGTGATTAGTATACCCGTTGGAAAGAGGCCGGAGTGTAATCTAAGGTGGAGGAATTGCTTGTGATCTTCCAAGACAGTGCAATCTATATTAGAATCATAAATAAACCAGATTTTCCCCGATCAGTTTGATAAGGCAGAGTCAAATCCAAGTCTTCTTGTTATAAAGTGTGCATCAAGTGCGATGAGAGGTTCTAAGATTCCCAAGAAGTTGAGATGATAGAGGTTCTTTAACTGATGAACTCTCCTCTGGGATGCAGGATTGCCTACTTCCCTTATATCCCATAACATTACTAACATTAGAGATTTGAGTATGAGGCCCCTGCCTGACCATTTGATTTACTCCTAGTGGTATGCTTGTAGACGTTTATTGGAGGATTAGAGGCCTTTGGGTTGAAGGGAGCTTCATTTCTCATCACGTGGTTGCCCGTAAGGGAGTTAAAGGAAGCAGAGCGTTGGAGGTGAAACGGTTCTGAGCTATCCCCTTCCACCTCTGCTGCTACAAAGGATTTGGACAAGGCTACATCTTGATCGCTCCATTTTCCCCTGTAATTGGATCAATGATTAGGCTGCATTCAATGAACATATTTCCTTCTTGGTTGCTCGTTTCTTACTTTATTGACTTCATGTTTGCCAATAGTCTGTATGCTGCAAAACTTCTTCCAAGTTTTGTAGTTCCTGATCTCCTTTTTCTGAGTTCCTGGGCTTCAACATCTCAAGTCCATACTGTTTAGTGCTGAATATATCCCTCTGCTCGCTTTTGATTTCCACATTGCCATCTCCCATGGTTCCCTACTGATTACCTTCCTGCTCTACAAACCCTCCAAATTATCTTGTTCGACCTCCAACTCTGCCAAAATTTGAAAGCTGTTCCCTATATCTGATTTCTCCTTTCCCCTGGTCCTTTTATCTGATTTCTCCTTTTCCCCAGTATCTATTTCAATGGGTTTCGCAATTTTGATTCCCGTGCTCTACCAGTATCCTTTGCATTAGGTCCTATACCATGTCCTAATGTCCCCTTCTTTTGTACCCATATCTAAGATTCCGATTCTAAATTGTGAGCCTCTCGTGTCACATCTGCCTGCAATTTTTCCTGCTCATTCTCTCTTGCCTCAGAAGTTTCCACAGCAATTTCCTTACCTTTCCCAACTTTAAATTTCAGATTCAGCCTTCCCCTCACATCTTCTCCAGACGCAATAGGTTCCATTCTATTTCGTTTCCAGTCCGACTTCGGCTTGTTTCTATATACGTAGCATTCTTTATTTGAGTGGCCCAAGTGAAGGCAGTGCTCACAATAGAGAAACTTCTCAAACACCACTTTCTGTAGCCTCCTTTCGTCACCTATTCCAATCCAAAACTCCTCTACTCTCGGCTTCAGCAAATCAATCTCCACACATACTTTGGCCATAAACAATCTTGAGCCATCGGTTGTAGCTTCATCGATTTGATAGGCTTCCCCACAATCTGAGCCGCCGAGTACAAACAATTTTTGTTGAACATATGTATAGGAAAGTCTGGGAATTGCACCCATACTGGAACAATTGAGGATTCAGTCTCATACGAGAAATGTGGCGTCCATTTGAAGATCCGAAGAGGAACCCCTCCAATATACCAAACACCTCGCGTCCATATCCTTGCCATGTCCTCATTAGCAGTAAGATGTATGAAGATATAACCAGCCCGAAGGAATCTGATGTTGTAGAAATTCGACTAAGTCCATAATTTTAAAGCCTTGAACAACCACCAGTGGAGTCGACCTCTTACCCGAAAACTTCCCAATCAATGAATATTTGTATGGATCAGCCAAAGAACTAACCTCTTCTTCATGATAGAATATCCCCGGCTTGTTCTTGTAGACACTAGCCTCTTTGAAATCTGCCCCCACCTCTGCAAATCCCTTCTTTGAGGATCGAGGGGATGGTGGCTTCAGAGCCGCTGCATAGGATGGTTTGGGTGCCGCTTGATTCGGCTCTTTGTTTGAGATTGAGAGAAAGGGCAGAGGGGGCGGGGGGGATTCAGCTCCTGTGGTCTTTTATCTCCGGTGGCCATCGCCGCAGGAGAAACGTCGTGCGGAACTAGGTTTTAGAATCGCCCCTTGAGTTGCCAAGGAATCCCTGAAAATTTTTGCAAAATACACCGTAGCTGAGGATCGAACCACGGATGCCTGGGATGACGACTAGTCGCCCCTTTGACATATATTTGTGTACACATTTATCACTAATTTGGCTTTAAGTTTATGTGAAATGCCGATTGATGTTTTAATAATAAACATTCACATGCAACCAAGCAAGGTTTAGTAGAAGAAAGAGCAACTAATTCTTGTATATCATTAAAATACAATCTGCGATTTCATCTACTACAAATTGTTTCCACCTTGGATCAAATAGAGCATATAGTTTGGAAAATCTTAACAGAAGCTAGAGAGGAAATAAAGGTAGAATGTTATGGTGACATGGAATTACGAGGAATTCAATAAGAAAGATAGTTCCCATGGTAGACCTACAAAGCTTTGCAATGAGAAAAATAAAATTTTGTTTGATTCATTTAATAAAAAGGAACTTAATGATTTTTTTTTAATATATTTTTTTCTCTTAGAGTGGACTAAATTTTTCTGAGTATGAAACACTAAATTAAATGTTGATGTCCTAGCATGTAACTTATAATCATTAACTTAAATACTTAGCATATTATGTCTTTTATAAAATGACCTATTTTACATTGCTATATTATGTCTTTTTATCGTAAGATATTTTTTCTTTTCTTTGTTTATTCATAGATTAGAAATTTCGATTAACATACGTTGTTTGATATAGTTTAGTCAATTTTTTTTTTATTTCTCAAGTGTATGCATACTGCATATGTGCTATACAGTGGGCCAACTAAATACTACTTGCATCCACCTTTAAGATCTTGCAAATGAAAGCACCAAATTGTGTTTCTATTTGTTTATAATGAAAAGACAAATCGAAGAAATATTCATTTTCTTCTTTCATCAAGAAGATCCAGATCATACAAGGATAGTCATAATTGATGATGTCGAGGTGCCAAAATTCAAATTTTAAAAGAATACTTCCAGTATCCAATACCCAGTTTATCAGAGTGGACTTAATCTATTAACTGACTATGAAAAAGCACTGAAAAAGTTGTTGAAGATTTGACAACCTGGGACCTTCTATAATATGCAAGCCTAGATCTCCTAATCGCCTCTCTATTTTGAAAGAGAGGAATCAGCCCCCACTACAACGAATATGCAATCAAATTCAACCAGTACATTGCTAGAGTGACAGTTCTAAAATAAGATGCTGGCTTAGGTTCTCACTATTTGTAAATTTGATTCATGTAAGCAAGCTTCAAATTCTGCTATTAAATATGAGAATTTCATTTATACATGTAATTCTTCTGCTAGCCATCTGGAACCTTTTTGTATATCTCTCTTTAACTAGCTGTACCTCAGCTACACTGAATTGTATTATTCAGTAAGCATTTCTTTCTCGTAGGTCACCTGTATTTTTAAAAGTTAGCTATGGTAAGTCAGAGATGCATTTTTGAGAACTATTCTACTTCATTTAGTCATTATTTATGACGAAGACATCATATATATATATTTTTCTGAACAGGCCAAGGGCTATAGGGTTGGGCCTGTTTATGATGATGTGTTGGCAATGTCATGGTTCTTCTTGGAGTTGATTGTGAAGTCAATGGCCTTAGAACAAAGTCGTCTGTTCGACCACAGTCTTCCTTCAGGTACTTTAATGATGTTAGAGAGATATTGAGTAAAATCAGACATCTTGTGCCATTGTTTGTTGACACAAGTAATGTTGCTTGAATGTTACAGATTGTTTTATAGTTGGCAAACTCAGCTGATACTTTAACAGATTGATTGAGCTGGATTGGGATCGGCTTCCAATTTCTTGGGAATAGGTTGAGAGTTGCTATAATTCTGAAACTGAGCCTTAAATATATTTCATCTTGAACGTATTGTTGAGGGTTGCTAGAATCCGGAAACTGAAAGCTTAAATCTATTTCATCCTGTCGAAAGATAATGGAATTGTTCAAAATTTGAAGGGAATCAGGAAGTCAATATTGGTGGATTTTAGTCAATCAAAATAGAAACGTTTCTTGCCAACCTAACAACTCTGACGTTGATATCCTTTCAAACGAACAATTAGGGTCACAATGGGTAGAATAGAGAAAAAGAAAAGGGGAAAAAGGTAATAATTACTCAATCTAGAAGGGAGAGGAGAAAAAATTTGGATTAACTGATTGTCTTCTTCCTTTAGCAGCAAATCAAAGGCATTCTTCCATGACGATGCATGGTGTGATTATCAATAACTTGGTTTCCTTTCTTGGGTTCCTTTTTCAGGCATCGTATGCTTTGGGAAGGCTCTAGTAAATTAGCAAACGCAAGGAGGTGAATAAATCATTTATTAGTTAACAATTTATCACTTAAATCAAATTAATTAATTAGGTGTGTATTTGATCAAAATTAGATTAAATTAAACCCAATTTTCTAAATCAGTTACTAATAACAGATTAAGTTTGATTTAGTTTAATTTGATCTGATTAACTAAAACCAGATTAATGAGATCAATGCAATATAGATATAATTTTTTTTTTTTTTTTTTTTTTTTTTTTTTTTTTTTTTTTTTTTTTTTTTTTTTTTTTTTTTTTTTTTTTTTTTTTTTTTTTTTTTATTTAATGGTTAGTGTCAAGAACTTGAATAAAACCCATTGGATGAAATATATAGGCGGGGCTAATTTGATCAGATCAAGTATTCATTTTGACCAATTTAATTAATTTATTTAAAAAATTTAGATTTAATTGCATAAGTTTAAATTTAATTCAATTCAGAATCAATCAAATTTATTATCTTATTTATTTAAAATTTAACGAAAATTATATTTAATTTTGTTAAACATTATTCAGTTAAATTCAAAATTAGGGTTTAATTTAATTTGATCAACTAAAATCTGATTAATTTAATAAAGGTATACTCTGATTAAGCTGATTCATTTTAACTACTTGAATTTATGTATTAAAAAACTTAGATTTAAAATTTAATCAAAAACATATTTAATTTGATTATGATTTAATCAAATCAAATTTAGCAAAAGCTAATTTAATTTAATTTTTAAAATTAGATTAATTAAATCTGCATTTATAATTAATTAAAATAGAATTTATTTAAATTAGTTAATTTTATTAATGGAATAAAATTAGATTTAATTTAATTAAGTCAGAATAAATTACATTTGTTTTTATTGATTTAATTTAAGCATTTAAAATTAGATGCAACTAAATTTGATGAAACTGAGATCTAACTAAGAGGGTGTTTGGCTGAGCTTATAAGTTCTTCAAATATGTTTGGTAAAATTTTTTGCAAACAACTTATAAGTTGTCAAAATAAGTTGTTTGACAGCTTATAAGCTGCTTTTAAAAAAGTAAGGGAGACCCTACTGTTTTAAAAAAGATCTTATTTTAACAATTTTCTTCTCTAAAATATCCTTATAGATTTTCATTAATCCCCATCTTACCCTCCACGGATTTTTACAAATATAATAACTCTCTCTACGCCGAGTTCTTTTATCAATGTACTCTGTCATTCAAACACTTTAACAACTTATTTTTTAAATAAGACCTAACAGCTTATAAGCTTCTAAAATAGCTTATAAGCTATAGCTATACGAGCTTATAAGCTATTTTTAATAAGTTTAGCTAAACACCCTCTAAATCAAGATCACATCAATTTAATACATATTAAGTTCAGATTAAAATATATTAGATCGTCGGATCAGATAGATATGGTGGATCCAGCTCCTCAAGTGTTCATCATAGATATGCATTGCCTTATCACCATTTGTCATAGACTTTTTAAACATCATTGCTGTTGAAGATGTTCTAAACAGGAAGTTCAACTTGTGGCTTGAGGCTTTTCACCAATGTTTTACTTTGCTACATTTTGTTTAGGTGAAGATGTACCACCCTTGCAGTTAAAGGAAGGTGTTTTTCGGTGTATCATACAGCTTTATGATTGCCTCCTGACAGAGGTTCATGAACGTTGCAAAAAGGGTTTAAGCTTAGCAAAACTCTTGAATAGTAGTCTGGCTTTCTTTTGTTATGACTTGTTGTCCATAATTGAGCCACGCCAAGTTTTTGAACTGGTATGTATCTCCTTGTGTTTTTTCATTGGCAAGGCGGTGTTTGTTTTTTTTAATGAAATGGTGATCCATTACTATCTAGAGTTTCTCTTATTCAGATATGCATGGATGACAAGTAAATTTTCCTTTATATTTGAACCATTAAAATATTATCCAGGATCAGTAGTTGGTTTATGCCATAAGGTTTCTGAAATATCATGAATTTAATTTTGTTTTGCATACATATTTAAAAAGTTACTGTTTGTAAAAGAAGGCAATTAAGGAACCATGATGGAAAAAGAGGCCCAGGATCCTTTAGGCTTGTTTCCTTGTCGAGAAAAGGTGGGGAAAAGAGAGGGTGTAAGTGGGTCAGGTTAAGAGTTACTCTCTATTTCTTCAGAAAGAGGGAAAGTTTTCGCCCATTTTTCACCATTTGGCTTAAACCTAGATTAGGCAAAAAAACAAGTATTATGTGGTCACGATCTAGAGCAGCCTGGTACACATTCAAGAATGGATATTTACCAGTGACAATCACAAACACAATCTGCAAATCCAGTCAACTAAACAATGGTAATTCTGCACTATAGAAGAATATATAAAAGTCAAAACAACTTATTTTATTGAATTCCATTCATTTAAGATGAAACACTGCATTATTACATCCATAGAAGTTTCTATGTAAAACTATATTAGTAAAATTTTCTCACTCATAAAACTAAGACATGTTTTGTTCTAAAAAGGAATATGTGTGGAAGAAAATAAAAATCAACCACAAATATTCAAGATAAAACCAGTTTTCAGCGTAGTTTGTGGATATCTTTGAGCAACCAAACCTTAAAATTCCATCTGTGCCTGTGCATATGATGCCTAAATAAAACAGTGAATGAGCACAATTGTGCACAATGAGGTTCGGGATAGATTTTTAGGAATTATCTCTTTAGAAATAGTTCAACTAATAAAAACATGTTAAATTTATTTTAACCATCTTCAAAGTTTAATTCATCATTAATTAGTTAATTCTAAACTATCACCATTTATCCAACATATGATATCATTATTTATCAAGATTTGTGTAAAATTCATCTCTTTAATACGGAGATGATATCCACTGATCATAACAGCAACAAAAGATACATGGGCTGATGCCCCCCAAAAGCCTGAAGCATATATATGTGTTGATGAACCCAAACTAATGTGCATAAGAAAAAATCCTTTGTTGCCGCATGCACAAGGGTCCAAAGCTAAACAATAATATAAAGATGGGCTAAAGCCCCCAGCTATGTACTAATGAGCTAAAGCCGCTATGATGTAGCATGCAAAAATCACACCACAAGAAACTCAAACTCACCAAAAAAAAAATCATAAATTGGAGGATGAATATTACATGGGATCCTAATCCTTTTTATAGACTATATTTAACTAATCCATTTTATAGACTATATTTAACTAATTCTTCATAAATTAGTGACCTAGTTTATTCAGAAAAATCTCTAACAAATATGTTGCAACAGTTTGGGTTGTGAATAGTAATGCCCCCTCCTAGTTTCACTGCTATGGCAGATGTACATGGACATTGGTTGCTTCACAGAAGTTGCTTCACAGAGGTAATCCTGAACATTGCCATGATTTGACCCTTTCTTAACCCATAGACTCCTCATGATGCACCTTGAAGAAGTTGAGTAAATAATAGAAGATGAAGTTCTGCAATTCGGACGATGCAAATTGATCTAGCAATCACCCAAGACAGAAATGACGAGGAACAGTGTTCGCTTCTATCTGCATGTTCAAATACTGTTAACGCTATTGGCCCACGCCTATGTTTTGACTTATCATTTGAAAAAAAATGCACTGCCATTTTAACTTAGAGATACTTCTTGTTTAACGAAAATACAATAAATTTGATGAATAATCATTTGACCTTAACCAGAAAATCGAACTTACAAGTCCTAAAATTGTTAACTAATAAGGAGGATGAATCAAAAGAAATGAAGATTAAGTATTGGAATAAATATTCTCTTTTGTGGAAATTTTCTAGATCCATACTGATTCCAGGAATGGACAAACAGAAGATTATGGTTGTAGAAATTGAAGGAAAATAACTGCTTATGACGAAGGAGAAGGTGAGGGTGACACTGCTCCTAGTGGTTGGAAAAGAAGTAGACATGGTAATCTGTGAACTAAGAGTCTAGGACCTATGAAAATGTGTCAATTAAAGATGGGATTTTGGTAGCGTCCAGAAAAAGATATCAAAAGCTTTTGTCAATTTTTGACTGCGGATTGGAATGTTGATAACAACTGGGTGGACAATCACTTTTAAGGTCTGTGTTTGCAGAGAAGTAAGAACTATGTTTTTCTTTTGTTTCTATAATGTTACATAGACTAATTTCAGCTCCTGAAACAGAAATGGATGTTAAAACTTAAAACCACATCTGCCCAGCAAGGTTGGAGGCCTCACCCGTAAAAGCGGTAAGAGCAGGCTGAAATGCAGCTGCAGCCTTGGATTGCAAGATATGATGAACATGGACAGAGAATGTGGAGAATCAATCCAACAGTTATCAAATTGATTGTAGAACTTATGAGGAATAATCACAGACTTAAGGTGTTGACGATTCTTTTGTGAGCCTCAGATATTCTGCTACATGCAGCAGATGGAATGTTGATTGATGGAGAAGTATGAACCACCACAGTCAGTACACTAGGAAGTAACTATAAGAGCGTTGAACTTGCCATCAATGGGGATCATCACCAGTTCTTGGGGAAGCAGATAGCAACCTTGTTGGCACATGTGGTGGCTGGAACATACAGTGACTGATCCATTCTCCTTGGGATTCTGAAATTAAGGAAAGAAGTTGGTATGCTGGGTTGGGTCTCAACTGGACTCTGAGGGACCAGTGAGAAGAGAGAGAAATGAGGCAGTACATGGATCCCGTGCAGTCATAGTCATAATTAGGAAGCAAAGGGATGGAAATGCCCACAGATTTGCTGGATCTGCTAGTGGGTGGGGGACCACGGAGGTGGGGTGGCAAAGTTTGGGGAAAATTGAACCAGTTGCAGGCATGCAGCAGCCATAGAGGCATAGGATCTGAGCTAGATACATCATGGCTATTGGGGAGGCAAGCATCATGGCTATACTAGCTTCGTGACCACTATTTTGAACATTGTTAATATCTTTCCTGTTAATAATAGTTTTGTGGTGGATAATTCTCTTTGGGTGAGGTTCATTTAGCATGAATTTTTTTGTGTAGAAGAACTGTTAGATATTGGATCCTTTTATTGAATATGGTATTGTCTTTTAACATCAGTCATCTATATCAGCGCAGATCCTTTCATGTATAGGTTTCTATACAGTATTGCAACTAATTTATAATGGCCCTAATTAATGTAATGATCATAACAAATACATCGAAGTAAGTGACAATGAGTTTTGTGTTTGATCTAGACCGATATACCTAATCAGTCTAATCTCTTTTTTTTTTACTAAAAGTTTGATTTAAGTACATTTTTCCCATTCTTATTTGGTTTTATTCTACTCTAATTTCCTTTTTCTTTATGGTTTTGCAGGTTTCATTATATATCGACAAGTTTGCTGGTGTTTGCCAATCAATTTTGCATGATTGCAAGCTGGCATTTTTGCAAATTATATGTGATCATGATCTCTTTGTGGAAATGCCTGGGAGAGATCCTTCGGACAGGTAGAATGAGTCTCGTTTCTCCATAAATACAGTTTATGTATTGATATTGAACCTATGCCTCTAGATTTCTGCCACTATTTTACTTGCAATGTTTATAAAATTGTGATGGTAAGGAAGATGTTTCTACAAATATATGATTCAAGATTTTGCATAGATATGCATTGTTCTTCCCATGGCTTAAAGTGCCATGCTGTGTTAGTCGGAACAAACATAATTTGCCATTCCAACCATCGACTTGTGAGCAAGTAGACTTCGATAGTGACAATGGAGACTTACAAGTTGACTGGTCTTCTCACTTTACTTGAAAATTCCTGATTGGTGCAGTGTGCGCAGTGAAAACAAAGAGACAAAGAGAGAGACCAAGGAGAGATACTAAGGGAGAGAGACGGCCTAAGGAGAGGGGAGGAGGGGACAACACTTGCTGATGAATGGCATGTGTGTAGACGGTAGGCAAGGTTGAGGAAGAGAAGAATCAAGGAGAAGAGTGAGGAGAGTGAGTACAGAGAGATGGAAGAGAATATATTGTAACTTAGATTACCTGATAATCTAGGAGATTGGTGTTTTATTTATTTATTTATTTTTGCATCTAATATTTAACCTGATAATTCTTAAATAATTTTTGGACAGAAATTATCTTTCATCAGTTCTAATCCAGGAAATATTCCTCACCTTGGATCATGATGATTTATTACAACGGGCAAAAGTATGTTATTTTCCTTGATTTTTTTTTTAAATTGAACAATAATTTTGAGCTTTTACTTAAACTACTTTGTTTCGATATATATAGGCAGCTCGCATCTTAGTGGTTCTCATGTGTAAGCATGAGTTTGATTCTCGTTACCAAAAACTGGAGGATAAGTTATATATTGCCCAGTTGTATTTCCCTCTTATTAGCCAGGTAGGCAAATGCTTAAATTTCTTGTTCTATTTTCTCCATTCGGTCAGTTATAAATGAACTTGTGTGGTAGTAATCGAGGCTTAGTTACTTAACTGATTGCTAGCCACAGTTCTTTGTTGTACACATTCCTTCATCTAATTCCTTTATTTCCATTAGCGAAGAGAGCTTGAGAAGCTTGGATTTGAATATAGGCTACTAATATGGTTTAAAATAATAATAAAATATTAGTTAAGTTCAAATATCTTTATATTCATCAAATAATACATCTTTTATAAATATGCATGCATATATACGTTAATAGATTCCCATATACATACCTATATAGATGAATCTATACACATACATCCTTAAAAGTCCAGGCTGATGTTTTGCTTTACTGTTGTAGATTGCTTGTCCCCTTATCATTCAGTATTCAGTTTACAGAGCATGCTGCTTGAAATCTGGTGCCATGTTGGGTGAATTAGTTGAAACATACAATTCTTCCATAAATTACTGAAATTTGATACTGATTGATACAAAAATGTCGCCTATGCCCCCATGTTGATTGTTTGGTATTGAAATGTGCCAACACTCGGGCACACTTAGACATACGGCAAGATGAAGTATATAATCATTGTTACTTTTTTGTAACTTTTAAAATTCTAATCTCATTATTTATTTAACTGAATTAAGTGGAAGAAGATTATGAGTAAACTTTATATAATTCATTGTACCACATATTGAAATAAAAAAAGCAAACATTCCATTAATATAGTTTTGAAAATGTAGAAACTCTGGATGAAAGAAGATTAAAGGAGTAATACCCATCTTAATTCATCGTGATACACTTAACATATGCAAAAGAATGTCAAGTATCAATATTGTATAGCACAATAAATATTTTAATTCAATTCATTATTTAATTGTTATAGTTTTATTTTTATAAGGAAATAAACTAAGTGAAAGGGGGACAAAGGAATAAAAATTATCTAAATTCATCTTAGCACTATATATACCAAAGTGCTTAGAGTGTTTGTATGTGCCAAGTGTGCCAAATCATAATATATGTTGAAATTGTACTAATTCTATATGATTTCCAAAATTTTTATAGCCAATAGTTTAAGTCTTACTCTCATCCAGTGCATGATACTTGTTTGGTATTAGCAAAGTGTGAATATTTGTCTTGATAATTGTAATATTTTGTAGCTTATTATTCTAAAATTGAAATTTGAACAATTTTTTATTTGTTATAGACTTAATTTAGAAGTAAGAAAGCCAAGTGGATGAGGATTGTTAAAATTTATTTGAATTCATGTCAACATAATCATGAACACCAAATTCATATTGTTCTGATCAGAGATTTAATCTCCAACACAACTTTGATTTTTAAAATCTTTGTTTTATATATAGACTAGCCAAAAGTAAGTGGTCCATGTGTTGTGACGGTCACAATAGAAAGAAACACATTTAGCATAACAAAAGCAACTTTTTTAAAAAAAATATTTTATAATGTTTCTTCCTTGCAATGCTAAATCAAACTATAACAAATTACTAGAAAAAAATTAGATCCATTCTTGTCTTATAGAATTCACACAAAGATTGTCCAACCTCTATGTCATCCGCGTGACTAAGACTCGTGCAGTATGGTTGTGTTATCATCCTTCTAGAAAGGAAACAACGATGTTAGTGCGTCATCGATAATACCAACAATGTCGGCACACAACAAAGAGAGAGTGTGTGTAAGGCTTAAAAGAATATCCATTTCTCACATTTCTATGTTACCCATGTCGACCTTATATTGGGTTATATATTTATAATGATTAACTTTTAATCTTGACCCTTGGTTCTTATCCAATTAGGAGCTAATTTCAAATTTTTCTGAATAGTTATTTTGGAAATGAAGAAAATTCACATTCTTCTTATGAAATTATTTTAACTTCAAATTAATTTGCTTGCCAGGCCTGGTTCAATCTCTAAGCTTCTCTTATTTTCGATTTTTCAGAAATATATTAGCTGATGAATTAGTCTGCTTGTTTCTTTTGTCCCTTTAGTAGTTTCTATACCTGTCATGTTTCTTTGTTATTTACAAGTGGTATTTAAGCTCTTATTTTGCAACCTTAGCAGCGACTGATATATGGCGAATCCATGGGAGGTCATCATTAACTAGCTTTTCAAATAGTCATTTTTTAATTATATTGTTAAGCAAGCTTATACCACATGATTCATGATAATCCAAATAATAGTGTATGATTTCATCAACTAGAATTTTAGGAGGAAAGATATACAATATTCCAACAGAATTCTAAAAAAACGACTGGGGAGGTTATAATCAGAATATAACATATGTAATAATGTCTACAAGCTCTAGAGAGTTACTATTCTTGCACTTCTAAGTGAGATCAACATTGCAATTTTCCATTACCCAGATTGCTATCTGGACAAGAAATATTATCTCAGCAAATTTGATAGGTTTGAGACAAGCATTACTACCCATACAAGGGTGTCTTAAGGATAAAACTATATAATTGGTCTGGTCTCTTAAATCCCTTTTATTAAAGCTCAATCTTGGACAACTATTACCACCCATACAAGGGTATCTTAAGGATAAAACTATATAATTGCTCTGGTCCCTTAAGTTCCTTTTATGAAATTTCGAGTTTTGGGGATCAATGGTTAGTTGATCAACTTTAAGAGTCCTAAACTATGTTAGCTTAGAAATGTGATTTCAGGTCATTGTGCTATATGTTTGGGAAAACAAATAGAGAATGCAGATTCTGATTAAAAAAACAAATCAATGTTTCTTGGCCTCTTTTTTGGCTTGCCTTAATTTTTTCTGCAATTATGATAACAGCTTACATGATTTATTATCCTGCAGATATTGGATGAGATGCCAGTGTTCTATAATTTAAATGCCATTGAAAAACGTGAAGTTTTAATTGTGATATTGCAAATCATAAGGAACTTGGATGATCCATCACTTGTTAAAGCATGGCAACAAAGTATTGCGCGAACCAGATTATTCTTTAAACTCCTAGAAGAGTGTCTCATTCACTTTGAGGTTTGTATTGTGCTTGTTGAATAGGGTAATATTGCTAATTGCATTTCTACTTGTTGCCCGGTTTTGTATGTGTTCTCCATATCTTTCATGTTAATGTGGTCACTATCCTTAAAGGTGATACATTCTTTATAGTAGTCATTGACCATCCTGATTTCTAGATGTTTAGTTACTAATTTTCAGTTTTCTATAACCAAATGTTGCATATTTGTAATAGTTTGCTTGTCTATGCTTTGTGTGTTAGTCTGGATTCCTCCTTTTCAGTTCATCCAAAATCAATCTTTGAGCCAATCTGGCTAGCTTGCCCTATATTCCAATTTTATCTTATTTACTGAATTTTGTTCATCAATCAATGATATTGGTGATTGTGGTGATAATTTTTTTATTATTTCTTCTGTTTGTTGACAGCACAAAAAACCAGCAGATAACATGTTATTGGGATGTAGCTCACGTCGCCCTGACAATGAAGGACATGATTCTCCAAAGTACTCTGATTGTCTTTCGCCAGCAATTAATACATATTTATCTGAAGCATCTCGTCAAGAATTTAGAGTATGTTTTACTTAATATTATCTTAGAAGATTCCATTCTTTAGGAAGGAACAATCCATCATCTATTTTGTGTGTTTTTTTGTTTAACAAAGTCTTAACCAGTTACCCATTTTAAACAGTGAGCCTTGCATTATCTGGTTTGCCACTTGGGCAATCAAGTTTCAAGACATAGGAATAGCATCTTTCCTATGCAAGGATAAGAAATTGTATATCATAGAAGCCACATAATGGAGGCCTCCTGGACTGGGACCACCCTTCTACTGTGGATGGGCAAAAAAGCCCAACTTGACCCATAAATTGGGATACAACCCCCTTTCTATTCTTGCCACAAATCAGTTTAATATTTTTCCTTCGATATGAGCTATGATTTTAAGTGTTGATCAACATTGCTCAACATGGACAAAGTGTGCCATTCCATGTCAATTGATACCAATTATATTGTCATGAGTAAATATCATTGTTTCCAATGCTAATATGGTCTTGATGATACCGTCTGAGACATGAAATTTCTTGTTTTCGATCACAATGGAAGATGAAATACTAAAATAATAGGGGAAGAAAGAAAATCGCCAATTGACTATGGTACCATCCAAGACTCAAAGATTTTCTTCACATGACTAATCATTGGTTCCATCTTTAAGTTATGGAAAGAAGATGATACACTAAAAAAGGGAAGGGGAAGAGAAAATCCACAAAATGGAGCATTGATAGTAGCAAAGAGTGATGCTAAAGTCAGAAAACCCAAGATGTATCATAGACTAGAGTTCAATCCAATGGTTTAATGAGATATATTTGTAGATTTATTTGGTGTTTTCTGCAGGACATACGATTTGTTTATATTTCTGTATGGTTTTTTTTTTTTATATATTATTAGATATATATATTTGTGTATAATTTAAAAATAAGTTGTATATTAATTTGATATAAGTTTTCAATTATTGAACAATTTAATATTGTTAAGAAAACAATTAAATATAACTTTCTTTAAAGAAAATTGATCTATCAATAACTCGAATTAAAATTGATACATTACAATATGTTACCTTACTAATACCAAAATGAGTGACGTGAATCAGATGAAAACATTGGTTCTTGTAGCATTCTGCTTAGATCAATTCCATGGTTCTAAAAAATAACACATTTTTATCAAGTAAACTTGGAACAATAATATTAATTATTTAAATAATATATGTTTAAAATGATAAAAATATTAATTAAATATAAAACAGTAAAAATAATAAATAATTATCAGATTATAAAATATTTTTTTTGATTTTTTTTAGATTTTATTTAGGTTTTTAAAATTTTTTTAGAATTTTTAAATAATATTTAAAATAGAAATATAAATTCAGAAAATTCAATAATTAAATCTATTTAATTTTTTGAATTTAGAAAGGAAATGTTGGATTCTGGCCGCGCCGCCGAGATCCGCTGGAGCCGTGCGTCCAACTGCTCCAGCAGCGTCCGGCGACGCCGGAGCCTTCCGACGACCTCTCCGGCGTCGCCGGGAGTCCCGCGGGCCTGCCAGAGATCCGCCGAAGATGGAGGAGCCACGCGTCCAGCTCCACCACCGTCCGGCGATCCTTCCGGCGATGCCGGAGGCTTCCGGCGACCCCTCCGGCGACACCGGGGAGTCCCGCGATGCCTCTAGCGCACGACGCACGCGATTCCTTCTGTCGTGTGTGTCGTGCGCGTTTGCTGTTGCGCGATTCTCTCTGTCACGCGCCGCGAATCTCGCTGTCACCAACTCGCCGTTGTCGCCGCGTGACGGTGCGTGACGCTCAAAACCAATCACCTCCTCGAGCCAGTTTCGGCGCACTAGCGGAACAGTAAATTCCGCTGGTGCCGCCTGAAACCTAGCGGCACGTAAAACCATGTTTGTAGATATAGGAAAATTCAATTCTAATTATAAATTTCTTAAAGAATTATTTAATTTGAATCTTTGAAAATTTAAACGATTAATCTTAGTACGATGATACAAGAATTAACGCTCTCATTCGCCGCACAACATTTATTTTGGTATGAAGAAAGTATAGAGATAAAGGTGAATATCAGATAATATTTTGCTATTATCTGTTGTCACGATTTTATAATACCAGTTATAGATGTTTGCCTAGCATCATGCAATAGTGGAACTCTTGAAAACAGCTGGTGATGTTCTCAGTGCCAATTGTGATGGCAATTGCTTCTGTTATCAGCATTCTAACCACTGCAAAAATTAAAAAAAAAATCATTTACTGATTTACACTGCTAAATGCATAGTTGAAATCTCTATTTCTTCTATAGGGAACACCTGAAAATGGATATCTGTGGCACAAAGTCAGTCCTCAGTTAAGTTCACCTAACCAACCATATTCTTTAAGGGAAGCTCTTGCACAAGCTCAGTCTTCTAGAATTGGAGCAACAACTAGAGCTTTGCGAGAGTCTCTACATCCAATACTGAGGCAAAAATTGGTACGTCTTGAAGTTCCTAATAGTTGTTTCTCAAATTGAGTGTATGATTTCTTGCACCTTACAAATTCTTGCAGGAAGTTTGGGAAGAAAATTTGAGTACAGCAGTCAGTCTTCAGGTTCTTGAGATTACCAACAAGTTCTCGGTTGCTGCAGCATCTCAAGGTATTGCTACTGACTATGGGAAACTAGATTGCATCACATCCATGATGATAGGTCTTTTCTCCCGGAGTCAACCATTGGCTTTTTGGAAAGCCTTCTTTTCTGTGTTTAACAATATATTCAGTGTTCATGGAGCAACACTGATGGCAAGAGAGAATGATCGCTTCTTGAAGCAAGTAGCATTTCATCTTTTACGCCTTGCGGTTTTTCGTAATGATTCCATCAGGCAAAGAGCTGTGCTTGGACTACAGATACTTATCAGGGTAGGATAGTGATTTTAGATGGCATCTTGAAACTTTGCATTATCTGGCTCTAGTATTTAATTTCCTCCTTTTACTCATCATCTAGCCATCTTTGTCCCTCCATTTTAATTGTTCCTAATATTCACTTTCATCATGCAGAATTCATTTTACTATTTCACGAATACGACACGATTGAGAGTTATGCTGACAATTACCTTGTCAGAATTGATGTCTGATGTACAAGTGGCTCAGATGAAGCCTAATGGAAGTTTCGAAGAGAGTGGTGAAGCATGGCGTCTTAGGAAATCATTGGAGGAAATGGCAGACCAAAGGTTGAATGTGCAACTTATAAATGATTGTGGACTACCTGGAAATGCACTTGAGGCATTTCCTGAAAATTCAACAGATAATCTTTGGTCCTGGTCAGAGGTCAAATATCTATCAGAGAGTCTTCTTCTGGCCCTTGATGCAGCCCTCGAACATGCACTTTTGGTATGATTTAAAATTTGGTACTTGTCAAACCTCTGTTTGTTCCTTCAAAGAGTTTTCGTCTTGCAAAAGTAAAAGGGAAGAGTGTAACTACATTTTCCTCCCAATTTTAGATGTCTAGACTCTAGATATCATTTCCTGTTGAAATGAATTATCTTAATTAACCATTACATAATAGCATAAGACACAATTGTCTCGGGATGAGAAACAAACACATGAGGAAGACTCATACAAAACACAATAACATTTATCTCTTTCTCAATATGAGCAATTCAGAGTGCAACAGTAGTTATAATTTTAAATCCTTCAAAAAAGTTCTTTTGAAGCCTTAATGTCAGTCAAGCAGAAAATCCATAAAAGCAACAAATTATCAGATTTCACAGATATAATACATCAATAAAATACCTAAACGTCAACTTTGAAGTGCTTAGTGAATTAGTAATGTACTGTAAAAATTTCACCTTTTAACAAAATGTCGAACAATTACAGAAAATTAAAGAATGGGATACACTAGCAATATTCAAGAATCACCTTCTAAGATAAATCCAAATCCACTTTAGTAGAACTCAAAAATAAAGTATCAACTTTATTTTCGTTACATTATTCTTAATATTAAAGAGTCTTCATTTTAGAGGAAGACTCACCTTAATTGTCATCACATCAAATAAACAACCATTAGGAGGTTTTTTTGTCTCGACTGCACATTATTGACTTATAGATCCACCCAAAGCACCAGGATACTTAATTGTCATCACATCCCAGACGTATTTGCAAATAACATGAAACACATAAGGATGCTTAGTGAAGAAGTGACTAGTAGGGGTACCAAGAACGTGAAATACAATGCATGTGCATGTTTTGTCTATTGATGTGAAACTATCTATACATATAATCACATGTCACAAATCCCTAAATACAATTCATGTATCTGTAACCACACGCTGTTATCCCTAGTTACATGCCCCTTGCTAATTAAACATTCCTTTCAACTCCCACTCTAGTAGTTCTAAGAAATGTTTGGAATCTCATTTTGAGTTGGGGTCTCGATCCCCTACTAGAATGAGATGATGCTGGTGTTGTGCCAAAAAACCAACACGCCATGGTGGCATAGAGAAGAGGAGAAGAAGAATTAGAAAGAGTCATGGAAGAGTCATTGTCTTTAGAAGAGTTGCGGAGTTATAGAAGTTGGGAAGAGTTGTGGACTTTAGAACAGTTGACGAATACTCAAAAGGTCCTCAACCTAAAGTCTTCAGTAAGTTCCTTTAGTCAAAATGTCTTCAGTAAGTTCCTTTTACTGCATAGACGACTCGACAAACTATCTAGCCTGCCTATTTAAAAAAAAATAACAATGAAACGAACTGTTTAAGTGCTTGCTAAAACCATTCATGGAATACTCAACTTGTCAGGTAACCTGTCTTTGAGTATTCATTTGAATTAATTAGAAATTTTTGGGTATCACCTTTTTTGGCAATTCGGACATTATTTATATACCTAATTGGGGAGTGATAAATATAAATGTCATGAGTAACTCTTTTGCTTGCTTCTCAAGCTTTAGGAATAAGTGAGCAACCAGTTAACTTTAACAAATTTTATGTTTTTGTAATCCTCTTCCTGACATTTGCTATTTTTTTTTTTATTAATTGCAGGCTTCTGTTATGACTGTAGATAGATATGCAGCTGCTGAAAGCTATCATAAGCTTGCGATGGCTTATGCATCTGTTCCTGATCTTTACATTATGTGGTTGCTGCATCTATGTGATGCTCATCAGGAGATGCAATCATGGGCAGAAGCAGCTCAATGTGCAGTAGCTGTAGCTGGTGTCATTATGCAGGTGAGTTCCTTCGGTTGATAACCTTGGTTGGCTTGTTGCACTGATGACTTTCCCTTGGTTAGGCCCTTGTTGGGAGGAATGATGCAGTTTGGAATAGAGAACATATAGCTTCTTTGTCCAAGATTTGCCCTATGGTTAGCAATGCAGTTGCCTCCGATTCATCTGCAGCCGAGGTGGAAGGATATGGTGCATCAAAACTCACCGTGGATTCTGCAGTTAAATACCTTCAGCTTGCTAACAAGCTTTTCTCACAGGCAGAGCTTTACCATTTTTGTGCCAACATTTTGGAACTCATAATCCCAGTCTATAAAAGCAGGAGGGCTTATGGTCAACTTGCTAAGTGTCACACATCCCTTTCCAGCATCTATGATTCAATACTTGAGCAGGAATCAAGCCCCATAACATTTATAGATGCCACCTACTACCGAGTTGGATTTTATGGAACTCGGTTTGGGAAGCTGAACAGAAAGGAGTATGTCTATCGGGAGCCACGAGATGTTCGTCTAGGTGACATAATGGAGAAACTTAGTCACATTTATGAGTCCAAAATTGATGGAAGCCATACCCTGCATGTTATACCAGATTCTAGACAAGTCAATGCTGAAGAATTGCAACCTGATGTCTGTTATCTACAAATAACAGCTGTGGAACCTGTTATGGAGGATGAGGACCTCGAGAGTCGAAGGGAGAGAATATTTTCTTTGTCTACTGGAAGTGTGCGGACCCAGGTTTTTGACAGGTTCTTGTTTGATACCCCATTTACTAAAAATGGGAAGACACAAGGAGGCCTAGAGGATCAATGGAAAAGACGAACAGTGCTCCAAACTGAGGGCTCCTTTCCTGCTTTGGTGAATAGGCTTTTAGTTGTTAAGTCTGAATCCTTGGAGTTCTCTCCAGTAGAAAATGCTATTGGAATGATAGAAACCAGGACAGCTGCACTAAGAAATGAGCTAGAAGAGCCACGTAGCTCAGAAAGCGACCAACTTCCACGGCTCCAAAGTCTACAGAGGATACTCCAAGGAAGTGTTGCAGTGCAGGTAATAACAATTTGCTATTATAAATCCTGTAGGAAGTGAGAATCTTTTCTTTTTTCTTAGAGGCTTCATTTCAGATACGCATTATTACAGTTTAGAACTGTGTAATGCAGGTGAACAGCGGAGTGCTTAGTGTATGCAAAGCTTTTTTGTCAGGTGAGCCTGCCACGAGGCTCCGGTCACAAGAATTGCAGCAACTTATTGCGGCCCTTCTTGAATTTATGGCTGTTTGCAAACGGGCAATCCGAGTACATTTTAGACTGATTGGCGAAGAAGATCAAGACTTCCACACGCAGCTTGTAAATGGCTTCCAGTCCCTTACAGCTGAGCTATCACACTACATTCCTGCCATTCTTTCTGAACTTTGACCAGCTCTTTTCTTCTGTAACCTGTTTGTATGCTGCCTGTGCTCTATTACTAGCAATGTTCTTTTTTGTAGTAGTAGTTTTGTTGTATATGCTTTATTTATTCCAACTTGAACTCCACTTTTCCATTTTCTTCCATGTTATTCTTCTAAATTTGTCTGCTAGGTGATAACCATTTCTGTGGTTTTGTTAGTTCTCTCAAACGGATTCTAATCTTCTAATAGTTTTCATGGGATAGACTGATGACTAACGCATAAATGTTGTCGCCATGAGATCTGGGATTAAATCCTTACAATTTATTTTCTGTGTTAGTTTTGGGATGGATTAGTGAAAGCACTGGAGCGCACGAATCACCTTTTCCACCCGTAACTATCTTAATAGATGTCATCAAAATACCAATAGTTTTATCAACATCATTATTACTTAATCACTTGTATTGTTTGCTGCAGCAGGAAAGCCAATCTGCAGATTCATCGGACAGAACAACGTTCAACCAAGAGAATAGAGAAAGAGAGCAGTTCAAATCATTGTATAAAGTTTAACTCAGAGAGATTCTCATTTAGAACTTGAGATCTGGTCCCTTGACAATTTACACCCATTAGTGTAAATTTCATTCTCCGGTGAAAGAAAAAGAACTTGAATGGTTATTTGTTTTAGGTGGATTTGAATTTATAGGATTTTTCATAAACCAGGATAAGAGAAACTGGTAAGAGAATGTTGGATGTTTGGACGGAGTGTTATTATATGTTGGTGCTCTAGGAGAATGACGGCAACGAAGGGATTCTTCTAGTCGAAGGCTTTGATCCATATTTCTTGTCAGAATGCAATATGCTTGAACAAATGATATATATGAAGATGAGAGGCAGCCCGCTTAGATTTCTATATAATCAAGTGAATGTTATATGATCTCGTCTTAGTTGGCGTAGAATTAGATCGGTCCACATGACACTTTGGGAAGATAAGCCCAGTATAAAAAAGGGGGGCTCTAACGGATGCAGCATGGGAGTCCAATATGGCCGAACACGGGCCCCACTGTCTAGGCCCCGGGGGGGGGGGGGGGGGGGGGTTGTGGGAAGCGTTACAACCCGGTCGGTCATAGGAATGCCCGTGATGGCAGCCGCATCGCCCTCGAACTTCACTCCGGTCGGATATGTCGAGAAGACGATTATCCGACCCGAGTCTCAAACCTGTGCCCATTGAGGTGTCCTTTTCAGTCGGGGGTCCTTCGCCTACCTTCCTAGGCGGGAAAAGTACCTACGAGGAGGACCGAGTGGGGGACCCTATCCCGCCGATCGGCATACCTCCCGAGTATAATATGGCTTGTTGTTCCCTTTTATCGGAAGTTGTCATTGTCCGTGGTGACACAGATCTTTTGACGCCTCGCAGGTAAAGACAATAGCCGTGTCAGTGCTCGTCGACTCGGATCTAACACCAATAGTGTCCGAATCACGAGGATCTCGCTAGCACAATATGACGTTTAACAAGCGTTGTTGGAAAGGCCAAGTCGTACCACGGCACCCCCTGCGAATGTCAGACAGCGCGGCGTCGGTCGACTAACTGACAATGGCCCCTGATCTTGTCCCTGCATAGGACAAAAAGGAGAACAGAAAGGGGCAGAGTTGTCGGCCCTCCCGGCTATATAAGACTCTCCATCCCTCACACGCAGGTAGGAAAAACACACTTCGACTACAGTAGTTTCTTAATTAACTCCCCCTTCTCTCCGTCAGATTCTGACTTGAACGTTGGAGGACCTTGTTGGGAAAACTCCTGGTGGGTTGCTAACGGTCCCCTTCTTTGCAGGTTTGTAGCTGCCTTGCCGCCGGAATTCTAAATCACGCAGTGTCTTGCCTGTCATCCTTCTCCGCTGACAAGTTGTGTCCCGTCATCACACAGGGACTTCCACCTCGCTCGCAGACAAGATCACAATTGACACTAAAAGGAGGGCTTATCGCTTGATCGGGAGTAGAAGATGGAAGACCCCAGCAAAGTGACGATTACCATCATGCCGGAGGAGTATGAATTCTTGATGGCTGCTCGAGCCCAAAAGATCCCCCAACTGCCCTTGCCTGTTGGCAGCCCCGCGGCCTGGCTCCCCGAGCCATCAGTCGTTGGCAACTCGAGGAGTCAGGAGAATTGCGCGAGGCCGGAGGGCATTCTGATTCCCTCCCCCCTTGCTTTTTTCCGAACTATAGGGGATCAGGCCCAGTCAGGTACCACGGAGGTGTCTGCATCTAGTCAGACGCATCAACACTGGCCCAACAAGGGGAAGGGCCTGGCCGACCCAACGCCCCCCCCCCCTCGACGGGCAGCCCGTTTTCCCTGTATGTTCTCGAAGATCCTGTTCCCAAACCTCTCCAATTCTTCACCGTCTCGGAATACTCGGGAGCTAGTGATCCCGAGGAGCATATCATGAAGTTCGAAAGTCTCGCCCTGCTTCATCAATATCTCGAGGGCGTCAAATGTCAGGCCTTTCTGATGACCCTATCGGGACCAGCTTAACGCTGGTTTGATCAACTCTCGAGTGGGTCTGTGTCGAGTTTCATGGAGCTTAAGAGGTTGTTTATGCAGCATTTCGCGAGCAGTCGGAGGCATCATAAGACAAACCTCAACTTGTTTGTGTTAAAACAAGGTCCGAAGGAATTACTTCGAGTCTACATAAAGAGGTTCAATAGCATGGCTATGGATGTACCGATTGCCATCCCCGAGGTCCTCATCAGCGCTTTCTCACAAGGGTTGCAGGAGGGAGATTTTTTCCGATCACTGATTAGGAAGCCCCCAAAGGACTTCGATAGTCTCTTGGGGAAAACAGTTAAATATATCAACGTGGAGGAAGCTCAAGCCGCTCAGACAAAGGAGGCAGGCATATCCCCAGGGCCTAGTCCCCCGTAGAATAACCACTCGCCAGGCAGGCCCATCCGTAGCCCCAGAGGGGCGAGCGATTGACTAGGGATGGAACGAAGACATGTACAGGAAATGGCACAGGGATGCTTGCCGACTCGGTGCAGGCCCTAGTGCGCTTTCAATCAGAGCAACACCCATAGCATCAAAAATTGCCGACAGGTTGGGCGGGGTTGGGCCCCGACCACCAGAGGTCATGGGCATCAGGTGTCCCTAAGAGGTGCCAAGGGTCGGGGAGGATCCACGGCTGGTTTGGCAGCAAAAGAACCCATGCGAAGTACGTCGGCAACCCGGCAATTATTTCCCTGGACGGGCCCCCGACTAGTCGCTTCCCAGACATCTGCGGTTCGATTCCTAGCTATAGCGTATTTTGCAGAAATTTTTCTTCCAAATGGGGCGCGAATCCTGGGACGCTGGGCTTCTAGACCGCCAACCGCGAGCGTTTCCCGATTTACCCTAGTAACCGGTGAGAAATTTCCGTGGGCTCGGACCGATCATTCTAGGTTCGTCTCTGCTACCGGGTAATTGAAAATATAATGCAAACTATCCCAAGTGAGATAATTATCCTTACATAGGGTGAAGTAACCTTTGAGGTATGACAAACACATAAACATATATCATCAGCATCAGATTATTATATATGCCAACACAAGTATGTTAAGTGCACAGTTCAAGAGTCTTATAGCTTGATCTTCACCTATTATATATCTTTCACTCGTTGTATATCATTCCCTAAACAAATACAATTTGAGCATGTACTCCAGTAAAAACAGGGCAAACCTTTTCTATTTTATTCATTTTCACTACTCATATACACCTGGACAAATGCTCACTTAAAAAAAAAAAAATGGAACTGTCACCTTAACGGCCCCTGATCCCGGCCCTATAAATATCCAGAGGAGGTAAATCACGGTTTTACTGGTGGGGTAAGGTGCCTGAGGCCGAGAGGATTTAAGCCAGCAAATTAAGTTTTTATCCCATGTGCGACTGGCGACTCTCGAACCTGAGACCTCCGATGCAAACAATCGGACGTCATACCAACCGAGCCAGCCCGTAGGAGCACTTTCACATGGTCTAATAAGCTCTATTTAGTCCTTTTGATTTTCTAGCATGACTTGAATGATTGGATGGACTAGCACATTCACCGCATATTCAAACAATATCATAGGTGTAAATGAATTAAAGGTCGCGTTACAATATTATTTCAAATAAAAATATGATTGAGGATATTTTTTTAATCTCGAGCGATCGATTTGATCCCACGGAAATTTTTCATCGGCCGTCAAGGTAAATCGGAAAGCGCTCGCGATGGACGATCTAGAAGTCCAGTGTCTCAGAGTTCACGTCCCATTTGAAAGAAAAATTCATGCAAATATGTCGTAGCTGGGATCGAACATGGATATCTGACATAGTAATTAATCATCCTATTGTTACATTATAGCCCGGGGACACGTTACAATATTATTTGAGTTGATTATGATAGTAGCTCGCTCAATTGATTAAGATAATAAGCCATATTTTGTAGGATTTAAATTTTTTTTTCCTTCTAATCAATTTGGAATTCTAAACTTGCATGGAACAATAACTTAAACTTTTGATACTCATATTGATAATCAACATTCTTATATCCTTTCTTTGTTAAGAAAAATTTTTTTAAAAATACACCATAGAAAATTTTCCAAAAGAGAGAGAAAGATTTATTTATGTTTTTAAGTGGCCACGTATGGAAGCATCTTTTCACACTCCCTCCATCTCCAAGCATCAAGGAATGTACGAATACAAGTATATAGGTTCTGTATATGATCATAGACTCAGAGACTTGCTGCTTATTCTGTATATGTTGATTCTCGCACCTACATATGAAAACTGCTTGATTCTGCTAATTGGTGGGACTTCAATTTTTTTTTTTAAGGCAAATTGAGCAACATAACTAATTATAATAGAAAAGGTACATATGATTAAATGGCAAAATTTTTTTAAAAAATGCTTAATTTTTATCTTTTCGGTCACTATTTAAGAGATGGGGCCCTATGAGTTGGGTTTTTAGTTCCTCTATGTCATCCTTTTCTAAAGCAATGATCTTATAATCCCGGCAAACTAACTTGATCGGATTGAGTTATGAAGCTCCACAAGTCCAATATGCTCGTCTCATCTGTCTCCATGGATTCATGCAGTTAATTCATGTAAGAGTGTTATTGTCAATAGGATTGGAATCGATTCCTAACGGATATAAAATATTCCGTTGGTTGCTTCAACCCTTCCTTACGTGTGTTGTTATTGTTGGGCAAAACTTATCATGATTTACCTCCCTTTCAGACAGTGGGGGTCATTTTAGAGGGTCTACTAAGATGATGATTTCACCTTTTGCTGCCAATAAAGAGAAGAAGGGTAAGATCATAAGATTGAAGATCTCTCCCTCCACTTTGTGGCGTTGCAAGACGATCGGAGGAATAGTCCTTACAGACTGGCATAATTGGTACATGCATGCGGTGTTGCTATAATAGATCATGGGGGTGATCCCCAATATGCGTGCAATGCCTCGTTGGTCGTCTATCCTCATGCAAAAGGTCACTGTACTAGGTGAAGCACCCTGTGATGTATCTTCCTTTCCAAAAGGTAGGCCCGACCTCAACGGCTCCCCTCGAGCTGACCTCGCAAATATGAAAGGAGGTCAATATAGGTACCTTCCTTATAGATCGCATGGGGTATAGGGATGACAATGGATCGGTAGGATTTCATATCCTCCGTCCCCATCCCCGTCCCGTTCCCATTTATTATATTCATTCTCATCCCATCGAATTTTCAACTTTCATCCTCATATCCATCGAGGAGCAGATATCGATCAAAGGATCGAATATCCTCTAAATTAATAATTTTCTTCCTTCCATTCAACTACTATCATTAAAAAAAACTATTAGAATTAATATCACCTCCAAAAATATATATATATATATATAATTACAAAAAAAATATTAAGCATCTATAGTCTACTCTTAATTTAATCATATTCAATTACAACAAATTAACTATTTAACCACGACTGAGTGAGTTGGGACGTCCAAAAGTGATCCGAACGGCCCAACTCTCAGTCGCTTAGCGGAGGCGCACATGGAGCGGTCAGGTTATAGTATACTAGACCTGCCTGCATACCTGATTACCTAAACGTTTATATCCGATTATTCAATTATTTAACCGAGCCCAAAAAAACCCTCCATATCTTCTTACATTTGGGTCAGAAATTGAATGTTCCATCAAATTCAAAAGAAATTAACATCCTTAATGAGGCAGTCTTGAAGGGGCCCCTGAGGTGGGGTTATCACCTTTTCACTGCAAGAAGATCGAAGGAATAAGGTCATGAACATATTCCTCGTCTCCGTGCTAGGTTACATATTCCACCTTGTTTATCACTGATCCATCGACTACCCAAATGAGCTAAACCAAAACTTCCCTAATCCATGCTAGGTTTAACTATAAAAATGCCAAAAAAGAACAAAATATTACAACACAAATCCGAATCAAACTCAAGTTTATTCCTAGTCTGGTCAACATAACCCTAAACCCTCACTAGGAGAGCCCTAACCCATTTCAATTATATCATCGTGCTTAAAAATATATATATTCAGTCCATGAATAGGAAATCAATAAAAGAAAATTTTCAGGTCTTCTCATCGAGACACCATTTCAACTATCGATTAACTAAACGTGCTCAAAATACCATGATACAGCTTCCCTTGAAATACTCATGCTAAAAATAATCCAGTCATTCTCCAAAATTTGTCTTTTTTCTGGGCAATATTTTACAGTAATTAACACCCTGAACACAAATACAATTTACTAGTGATATGGGAAATTGGACTGCTCACCATTTGAACTGTTTGGCATGAAAGGAAATTGAAATCGACTCCAGAGATGTGCAAAAGTTAATTGTTTCCCAGCAAAAGAGCCTTAACGATAGCATCACTCATGCCATCTGCGTGAGGGAACATATGGCCTGCATCTTGAAGCTCATGGTAGTGAACCCAGGATAGCTTTTGGCTGATGTATCGTGATAAAATCACCGGCACAATGCGATCCTCTACACCATGCCATAAGTGAACAGATCCTTCATTATTAGGAAAGGGGTCATCCAGTTCCAATGGGCTAAACTCCCAACGCTGGTAGCCAACCATCAGGTCACGATGAAGAGAGACATATTCCCCTTGCTGCGTTATTTGTGCCTAGAATGCAGATATACACAGTTGTATCAGCAAAACTGTTGCTTCTACAAAATATAACTTTCAGGGATGCTTGGACTTTGTATGTGATTAGAAAACTAGAAAAGAGACAAAATAAAGACCTCTAAATAATGGGAGTGGCCTAACAATTTGGTAAGTTACAAAGGAACTTTAAGGCATCATTGTAATCCTTAAAATTAGCAAAGAAAAAGTTAAAAGCGATGCACATTAGGGGGCAAAGGTTCATGAAGCGCAATCAAAACAAATATGCCTTTATGGTAAAAGTTTGCTAAAATGTAACATGCAAATGTAAGTATCATGTATCACAGCTGGGTGAAAGATAAATGGAAGTATACAATAATATAAAGATATATTCCTTGTTATATATATTTAGTATGTTAAATCAGCCAGATTCACATTTGTTAGTACTAATCATCTTTATATTACATATACAAGATGCTTATAGGAATCTAAAGTATGTCAAGTCCCAGAGCAACAGAGAAAATTTAGATAAAATTTGATAATAGAATTTAGAGGACGACTCAACGTAGCAGTCCTCGGAGGAGACGATTACTATCATTCTCACAGAACAAGCAAACCATTAAAGAGGAAATAAATAACGCAATGCAATTTCAATCATGAAAGAAACCATAAATGAGCTATAGAAGCCAGTGCCTAGTGCTGAGGAATATAAATGGAGAAGAATATATGGAAGATTGCATTACCATATATTTTTTTCTAGATGCAAGTTTTGGCGAAACCTTTAGATCTGAAGGTGAAAGACTATCAGTACGTTTATATATAAGACTTATTCCAGGAAACCATTTTTGAGTGTTCCACCAGTATGTCAACCAAGGAGCATAATGAGTTACTCGAAGTGCCCATTTATCTTGTGGGAACAACAGGTTATAAGCTTCTGTAGTTAAATTGGAAGGAAAGCCATGCCACCAGTAATTGAAAGCAGGGGCGACAATCGCAGCTCCAGCAAGCCTGTTAATACGTGCAATGGAAGATGTTAAAAGAAGTTAGATGTTACACTAGAAAGGTCAAAAAAGAAATTATCAGATAAGAAAGATATTGCTCTACTAAGAAAAATAAGAAAGATAAGGAGCTTTGCATCGTTGTTGTTACACTTACATCTGGCCACAAGAAATAAAGAGTGAGTTAAATTATCACCTTAGAGAAGTTGTGATGTCAAGTCGCAAGGAACAAAGGAGAAAGTGGGTTAAAATCATGATTTGAAATCTCATATTGTGCCGAGAGAAATGGTTGAAACTTATCATTTTAAAAAATTACCGGAACTCGATACCACTTGGCAAAGACAATGTCTCCTTCCTCCATTTCATCCCCTTCCTCCTTTAACCTCCAATCCATTATCAGTACCATGCACCAAAATGTTGGCACAATATTGAAACAATATCATTCCAGTCAAAAACCAAAACTCAAGTACGGCTCAAGATTTTGAACCTTGGTTAAACTATCACAGAGTCATCCAACATTGAATCATATTTACCCATGCATGCAATATAAGATTGGAAACAAGAAAAAATAATAATAGGTAGAAGAGCTACAAGTACCTTTTCAAAGAACAATACAAAGATCCAAATCAAAGTTTGAATATAGAATAAGAGATCAGAGATGGTGTTGAGTGACTAGTGAAATCTTATGGTTGTGTACTATATAGCTAATCAATAATGAAATCTTTAGTGTTAACAAGCCCATAAGAAAAGGTAATGGAATGCTAAAGGCAAAAAAAACTAGAAGCACTAAAGTCATACACTTGGAAGCATATGATAAGTATGAAAAAAAATGGGGTGGACTCAAAGAATGCAACATCAATAGAAACAAAAACATGTACTGTAAGAGAATAGCAATAGTACCTCTTTTTATATCCAACAATGGTGAAGGAAGATACATTAGAGTACTCTAAATTTATTTATGTCGAGAGATAAGAAATGAATAAAACAAATACACCAAAATAGCTTGGGTGAAAGGCACTAGATAAGATTATATGAAATGAAATAGTAAACAGCACCTAACAACAAAGAAGAAATCATATGGTTTATAAGATAACATGCACCGTGTTAATGAGAAGTGTTTGAGCGGATTCATATCTCAACGAAAGGAAGAAATAAGAGTAGACTTTAGGAGAATCTTTTATCAATAAAAAACAAATTATATTTGAATAATCATGATAAAAGTAATAAACAATTTAAAACCACGATCGGAATAGACCCTACTAAGATCCTAATATCACAATGAACTAAAGAAGATGGTGCACAAGCATATTTATATTTTATAGATATTAGGAAACATAAACCAAAGATGTTTTCCTAATTGATATAACTAACTCTCAACACTTAATATGAGACAAACTAGAAACCATCTTCTGAATAATAGGTATACTCAGATGACCAAAGCACCTGTGAGTTTAAAGAGAAAGATGAGAGCGTTCAACCACAAGAATATGGTGCAAATAGTGGATTTAGCCTCCAATATTCATGCTTGTTGCTAATCACATTTCTCATTCACTAATCCAGAATAAAAATAGAGTTATTATTAAGTATTGTCCAGATACTTAAAATTTTAGCAAGCTTAGTAACTAATAATAAATTTAAAGGGAAATCAACCACATAAATAGAGAAAAATGGCAAAGATGGAGTAACAAAAGCCGCCCAATGACTTTTGCCAATGTATTTAAAAGTATGATATTTGTAAGTGAATTGGGTGGCTAAGTGTAGGAAATAAATAGATGTTACCAAACATGACCAAAGGCATTGAGTCAAGGATTCAAATAGAAGGGTTAATGTAAGATATCATAATGCAGTAAGTGTGCCTCGATATGATAAAAGAACATTTAAACAAAAGGTGACATCTTTGGAAGTTTGAAGTTGAAGAAGGCAGGTATACTTCTCAATAGGAACTATGACAGTCAAGCTAAAGCCAAAGGGAATCAAGAAGATGAACCAGTCTGAGTAGCTACGGTTAAATGAAGAGGATAGCCTAGTGGACAGCCATGAAAAGCATAGCATAAGTCCCTAATATATCCTAATTTGCCAAAGTGAACACATTTAGGGTAACATATCGACTATTACAACCTGAGCAACTCCTCTAATGGCCTTTATTGTCATGAGATCCTCTGGAAACCAACTCACTGAAGAGTTAGATGGTTCTACAAAGCTCATAAATGTCCTCGACATTCTCATGTTAACATAATGAAGGTGCCTCCCAAAATTTATGTCATCATGAGTTCCAACACTAGATGAATTGCGCAAAGAAACATAAAGATGAGGAGTTGGTTGATATGATACTACATGGCCCTTACATCTTATGTGATTGAGAAGAAATTTTAGAAAAATAATAGCCTTGAATCCGCTAATACATGTGATATCTGTCTCTGAGCATGGGAAGAAACATTGAAAGATGCTTACAAAGTTACTAGCTATGGACTACCAAAGGAGTGCAACCAACAAAGCATCACCATTGCTCCTATGAGACTCTAATGGACTAGGATTGCAGCCCATAAATCATAATTCTTCCATCAAACTTTTCTATGGTAATACTCATGGGACTAGAAAAGTTTAAGGATCGCATGATGTTGTTAAGGAACTCGACATTCGATTGATAAATTTTTTTAAAAAGGTTTTTTTAATCAAGATCCACTATAGCTATGGAGGGGCTAGCCCAAATTTAGCTGGGAGCATGAGACCTGCACATAGTGGCATCACAGAGGCAATCAATGCAGATAATGTACTTATGAGAGGAGATGATGCAGAGGTTGCCGACAATACTACAATGATGAGCAGTCATGTAGTGGGATGGTTGTAAAGGTGTGTTACACATGTGGATGTTTGCCAACGAGAGGTTGGTGTCGGAAAGAAATTCAGAGCACTGTTTGAAAATAAGAGAGGGTGAGGTAAAATTCAAAGGTGGAAGACGAAGAGGGATGGCATAAGATTTTAACTCTCATTGCACACATTGAAAACACACGAGGCTTGCCCTTATCATTAGATGGTGCCATTGCCTCAAGAGTGTATGTTATGAACCCAAGTGTAGGGTCGAGTCACAGGTCGAGATCCGGATCCAGACTTAGTCATGCAACACGCAAGGGGGAAAAGGGGAGGGGAAAAAGACTTATCCTAGATAGAGTCAAATACACAAGGGGGAAAAGGAGGGGAAAAGATCGTCCTAGATAGAGTCCAATTACTCAATTTTTCTTCCTCTCTTTATTGATAAAAACACTCCTTATATAAGGAGTCAATTACATAGCCTAAAGGAAATAAGAATCAAAAATAGGAAAGATAATTATGCCCCTTTATTTAATTCTGCTTATAGCAGTAGCTATTTTGGACAATAACTAATTAGGTAGTAGTAAAATAGGGAAGCTAATTAGGCCTCCTTTATTTATTTCTGCTTATAGCAGTAACTAATTAGGTAGTAGCAGATTGTTTCTTTTTCCCCAAGCAATAGTTATCCACCGCTAGCAATTTGCTTCCTACTATGTTGGCGTCCAATCAAAGGCATCCACATCATCACTCCCCCCTCGATGTTGAGCTTGTCCTCAAGCTCGAAAGCGGGGTATAACGCCACTAATAGCATTGAGGGAAATTTTCGGGTCCACTTCCCCCTCTTCCTCACCTTCACTGTCATCATCGGGCACTTCAATCCAGAACAGACGCTTACACTTATGACCCGTGGAGTAGGACTCATCACAATTAAAACAGAGACCCTTGGCTCTTCGTTCTGCAATCTCGACGCGGGTCAAACGCTTGAAGAATGAAGCAGGTGGAGTCTCCTTGCTGATGTCCCCCGTTGTCTTGGTCTTCACCAAAGGAGGGCCTCCACTGCTGGTGTTGGGCTTGGTTGTGGTCTCGCCTCAATTCGTGCGCAATGGCCCCCCGCCTCGATGGAAGCACTACTTCCGTTCTAATGCCCTAGCCATATTCATTGCAATGCCCAGGTTTCAAGGCTACTGTAGTTTGACGTCGATACAGAGATCTTCGACTAGCCCCGCAGTGAACAAGTCAACCTGTTGTTGTGGTCTGAGGTATGAGGTTCAGGCAAGGTGGGATTGGAACTGTTGTTGGTAGTCTTCTACCGAGCCTGTCTGCTTCAGATTTGCTAGCTCTCCCAGAGGGTTGTTACTCATAGACAGCCTAAAGTGGATATGGCAATGGTCTTTGAATTGCTTCCAAGTCATATCTGGCTCTTCCTGTTCCATCTGATCAAACCAAAGTTAGGCTTCCCCTACCAAGTGGAAGGCAGCAAGGCCAACCTTGTCGGCTTATGTGGTCCTTTAGTTGACAAAGAATTTTTTGCATCTTTTAACCTAGCCAGTGGATCCTTCTCTAGAATAGGTGGGGAACTCAACTTCGAGTATCGCGGAACCATGGTGCCGCTGGTTGGAGTTCAAGTCTGACCTCTGAGGCTTTGGAAGGGCCACACTCCACGTTGGTAGGGTTGTTCGTGGTGGGCACCGGTCATCGTCTTGTCTCTTGAACAGTACGGGATAACTCGACCATCTGCTCCTCTAGTCCTCGCTGGTGGGAGGTGATCTGCTCCATGAAAACTTGTTGTTGCGAGGTTAATCTTTCCATGAAGGCATCGAGTTTGGATGCGATAGGATCCGTATCGCTCATGATCGGCTCTGATACCAAGTTGTTATGAACACGAGTGCAGGATCGAGTCACAGGTCGAGATCCGGATCCAGACTTAGCCATGCAACACTTAAGGGGGAAAAGGGAAGGGGGAAAAGACTTGTCCTAGACAGAGTCAAATACGCAAGGGGGGGAAAGGGAGAGGAAAAGACTCGTCCTAGACGGAGTCCAATCATTTTTCTTCCTCTCTTTATTGATAATAGCACTCCTTATATAAGGAGTCAATTACATAGCCTAAAGGAAACAAGAATCAAAAATAAGAAAGATAATTATGCTCCTTTATTTATTTCTGCTTATAGCAGTAGCTATTTTGGACAGTAACTAATTAGATAGTACTAAAATAGGGAAGCTAATTAGGCCTCCTTTATTTATTTCTGCTTATAGCAATAACTAATTAGGTAGTAGCAGATTGTTTCTTTTTCCCCAAGCAATAGCTATCCACCGCTAGCAATTTGCTTCCTACTATATTGTCGTTCAATCAAAGGCATCCACATCAGTGTAGGAGAAAGGAGAGGGAAAGAGGAGATTGATGCACGTTAGGGTATCACTGGATGGTCTCATATCATGACATAATCTAGGTTTTAATTCGGTATTTTGCCTATATCTATCATTCATCATCGTAATACTACATTTAATCACTATAATGTATGTTATTCACAAATAGGTCCTTAATAGATACTATGTTAAATTACTTTGTGTCCTTTATCAAAATTATAATGGTAGGTATGCAGTTAGGTATGGTTTCAGTATCATAGAATATCAAGGAAAAGTGAGAACCATAGAAGTTCCAAAGTTTAAAGAGTTTGGAAGTTTAGGCCTTTATAGCGTCTGTTATAGAATATGGAATGCTATGTAGTTTGAAGCCAAGAAAAAAAAATCCTATTTGGAGAAAAAAGATCTACAAAGGGGAAATGGTTCTTGAAAGGCTTTCCATTGTTACAAAGCACATGTTGCTAGAATACAATAAGAAATCTATTCATAAACTAGTTGAACGGACCGGTTCATACCTGTGTGGAATGTACTTAAGAGTGGTCCAAGCAATCTCTCCTCCCATTGAAAACCCAATTACAAAAAATTTGGTTCCAAGTCCTAACTGATCCGCCAGCTCTTCAATATCTAATGCAGTGTTTTTTTCTGTCATCTTTGGGTTAGGGTCACTCTCTCCATATCCAGCTCTATCAAATGAAAGTAGATAAATCCCTAGTTCTTCAATCAGTGCCTGAAAATACACAATCCATAACCCTTACAACTGGCCAAATATCTCATAGGAGAATATTTGTAAAACTAAAAGACATAGAAAGATGATCAATACTGGAGATATTGAGAAGATGTCATATCTGCAACAGTCAAAACCATGGATGAACACAATCTTATATTTGGCATTTTCCTTTGGTACACCATTCTCCAAGTAGGCCAAACGTCTTCCATCTTTGAGTTTAATCCTGGGTGCAGTAACACGAGGGCCATCTTGGGAACCACAAATCTTAGCAGGTGGAGGCTGAATTGCTTGATATGACCAGGCTATTATGCCAATGAATAGAACAGATGAAAGTGTCTTCAACATTCCTGTATTGACATATTCATGTTTTAGTCAATTTAAGAAGTAATAAAGGAAATAGTTCAGAACTAAAGAACAGAAACACCAGATTCCGAAACATGTTATTTATGTTCCTCGCTTATATGGAAAACTTTGTCTTCTAAGAAGCATTAATGAATTTAAAAATGGCACAAATTTTATCAGTTATCAGGAAGGTTATTTCCAAAGAACTGGAAAGTAATTTTTTAAGGAAACATTTTTTTACTTATGATTTCCAAAGTTATTTTAACCCACTTTCCAACATTTAATTTGCATGAGTATGAATAGTATCTCCAGTTCAAAAAATAAGGTTCTATAATGCTTCAGTGGTCATGTGACATATCTTTGAATCAAAAACATGAAATATTAATCACTGCACAAATGAATGCTGCAACCGCAAGTGTGGAAACAAATGCTGAAACAAAGAAAGAAAAAAGAAAAGCACATGCATGCACTTAGCACAAAAATATCATGAAGCCAAATGAAGCAAAAGAAAATTTGCAGAGGCAATATATTTCTGTTGTGCAAATGAAATGCCAATTAATGAAATTTAAGCACACATGAAAGTTTTGGATTTGGTGAAAAAAAAACGAAAGGATAATAGAATTTTGAAGTTTAATACATATTGCAATCTAATAATTATTAATACTCATTTCAGGAAATGATGGAAGACCTGATTGGATGATCATGGATGAGATAGACCATCCAAACAATAGCAGAACATGGGTTGAATTGGATGCCTAGTCTACACCATCTCTATCAGAAGAAACATGGCCTCTAGTGACTAACAAGGCCAACATGGGCTCTTCCTCCTTCCAAATAACTAGGCACTTAAATCTCTCAAAGAAAACAAATGCCTCAACTCATGGAAGCCCCTCTAGGCAGAAGATATCCATGACCTTTAGTCATGCCTCACATTCCCACACGGGTAGGGACAGATCCAGAAATTAAAAGTGGGTTGGGCTGGACTTTAAGTGTGGAAGAAATGAGGTTTAATGGACTAAGTAAAAAATTTATATAGGTGATTGCACTTCTTTAATTGTACTATTAAAAAAGTATAATTGAGAACTTAAACAGGGTGAGCCTTGGACGATCCTGCTTAAAATTTGTCCCTGAAAAGATATCAAGTGTAGTCATTCGTTACCATATAAAAGGGCTAAAAATTAAAAAACATCCTTTATTATCGTTATCAAACTACAAAGGAAGCTACGCTATCAGCATGATATAGACCTTTATTTAATCCTTCAGTTTAGTTTAAGTCAATTCTATCCTATGCTTTTAAAATCGGTCTAATTTTCGTTGATTATAATCAACATTTATTTTTCTCTTTTATTTTCGTTGATTTCTTCCTTTTTCCCGTCCTTTATTACTTTTTTGTGAAATCTTTAATTTTGTATGATTACTAATCTATTTCATTGTTTCAAGTCATTTTAAGAAAAGTCAATATAACACTAAAGAGTTTGAATCTTATTGACCCTTTAGGTTCCAAGCATACCATGCTAGTTTATTTCATCGAGTATAATAATTTTGTATAAAATTATTATACATCATAGTAAAAATTTATCCAAATTTTATAATATTTAGATAGACTTATACGTTAAGTTTAAACATTCCATTGTGTTCAATAGACTTTACAAGATCAATGCTCAATCGATACCTCCATTCATCTCGGGCTAATGATATTCATTTATACTAATCTCATTTATCTAAACTCAAGCATTCTATGTCGATCCAATCACAAAAACAATATATATATATATATACTTGTTTTCTATTAGTTCAATTCAAATTTCAAAACATAGACCTCTGCCCTACCAAATCAGGCTTACGTTGTAGGGATCCTGCACACACTCACGTGTCGGAAGATGAATGGTCAAAAGAGATAGATTGTATTGACGGGTGGACACCTGATTATGAGATTCCCATGTTGGGGCCCGACACTGAAACGTGGAGCCATCATTTCAGGTTGCTCTCCGAAGTCCACGTCCACCGTCCCCCTCCACCATCGTTCCTTAAAATTAATTCTCCATATAAAGAATGTTTTGTCCACGTCGCACCCACCAATCATGAAGTTTTCTTATGGTGGACCCTCTCCCCATCCCTCACTGCTTTTGTTGTAGAGAGATATTTCTACGTCGCGCCGTGCTCAAAGCAACTGAGCACCAAATCCCCCTTTTCGCTCCACTCTTCTTCATCTTGCTTGCTCTTTGCTTCGGGCACCGCTTTGCTTCGCTCCCAAATGGAATCCCTAAAGCCCTAAGTAGAAGATTCACTGCTGGCAACGAAACCACCCAATCCTCCGCTTCTCAGTCGGCGCTGCGAAAACCCAACCAGTATAACCCAAAAACCTGCAAATTTAGAATTTGGGCTGGGCTATATATAGCCCAGGACAACCCGTGAACAAATCCGTCTCTGCACACAGGCTCTTGCTCCTTCAAATAACCAGACACTTAAATCTCTTAAAGAAATCCAACGCCTCAACTAATGGAAACCCTTCTTGACGGAAGTCATCCATGCCTCTCATACCACCATCTTGGTCAAAAGGAACATGGCCTCCGATGACTAACAAGGTTCACATGGACTCTCCATCCTTCCAAATAACCAAGAACTTTAATCTCTCTCAAAAAAAAAAACAACTCACGAATTCCCTCCTAGCTAAAGACATCCATGACCTTAGCCATGTCTCACATACGATGCATTAATTAAGAGAGTTTGCCTCACAATTGATACAACTAATTGTCGCACTCAATGCTCAAGTCAAAGGATAGAGAAGCATTCTTCACCTCATGTTCCAGCATGGCCAAACCATGTCAATCTCCTACCAAAAGGATGCTCCGACTTACCTTCTAAAGATCTATAAAGGGCCGGTAACATCATTTCTTATATCAATTTGCTATCATACTCTGTCAAGCTCATTCCCACTCTGTTGAACTCACACAACAACAGAGTCCATTTAGCAGAGCACCTAGTGTCCAGTCTTGAAGAGAACAAGGGACAAAGTTGTTATCTAGTCATTGAGGCCCTCCTAAATCAATTCTTTCACAGAGTCAGGCCATCCTTTGAACCACAAACATTAACATTGATACTAGTAAGAGAGCCCCTACCAACAAGATGAAATTGGTGATGCAGAGAACAAAATAGAAATGCGAACTATTGAGACTTTAGGACTTTAGTAACATTTGGAGCCCTAGCTCGATGTGTACTAACCTTCATGTCACCAACGTTGTCTCCACCATCCCTATGTTGGAATCCATCCCATGGACAAACTGAGAAAAATAGTGAATTTATTGACCACCCAAGTTTTCATATCATCCATCCTCGCCTGGATCAATCCTCACTAGACATGGAGGCCTCACTTAGACTTGGGAGCAGTTTGGAAAGAGAAGAGAAAGAAAGATTGGAACAATGAACTCTCTGAACCTCAAGTGATAAGACAAATGAATTATGGGATGAAGAAATCCCTTCAGCTAAATGGATCAAGGAGGCAAAAGTTTTGGCCAACTTCAGGTTGGTCACCAACCCAATCTACGATGGATCACCAGATCCAAAGACTATATAGGGGGGATTTCAAACTCAGATTCCATCTAGAATTCAATAGACCTATTATGCCAAATGTTCCCCACCCCTTAATGGGATTAGGAGGAAGTGATATATGGACTTCCAAGAAGGTCCATCTTAAGGTTCTCTCAGCTCCCTCAGTGTTTTGCTGAGCACTTTATGAGATATCAATGTTCGAGTAAGACTTGAGACACTGCAACATCAGATAGAAAGAGAGAGAAATCCTCAAAAACTACACCTGCTGATTCAATGTGAAAGCTAGGTCTATATTGGAGTAGAAAGTTCAAATTTTCTTATTAGTCACCTAGCCAAGTTCTAGGACCTAGAGTTTATCTTTGACGCACACCCCAATCCACGAGGAACTACTATCACTTTGTCAAGTATAGCCATCAACTTAATGAAGTCAAGTGGGCTCATGATATAAAGAGAGAAAAGATTTGATTCACTCAGTCATTCAAGGATGATTTCAGGAAAAAAGGATCCGGAGCATTTTTAAAGATTGCACCTTACAGGAAGTATGCTTGATGAGCCTATAGCTCCCACTGAATTCACACCCCTTAATGCCAACACCAAGAGGAAATTTGCCTCCAAAATCCTCTCACCTACAAACTTCCTACCAGAACTTCCAGAAGTTATCTCATCTTCATTTATTGAAACACCTGACAGACAACAAAAGAATGCAAATAGTTAAAGCCGAAATAAAACTCATCCAGCAAGGGCATCTAAACAAAATTGTGGCTAGCACATGAAAGAAGGATGTATATCTAAAGCCTCAACCCCTCACCATCTATAATCTGTGTGATTTTGGAGGTTCATTTGCTATGGGGAATTGTCCATGGATGAGCAAACCTATGCCCGAGTATTCCTCTCAGTTGAGGCCCAACCTCTGAGTCAGAAGAACACATCCCTTATCTTCCTATGGATAATGTCTATGGAGTTTTGGTTAAACACGATAATGCACCTAGAGAAATGACAAAAGATTGCCCCAAACTCACATTTGTTAGGTACTCATCGATACAAAAAGTTAAACTGACATATTATAATACTTTTCCATCACCAACATTGGTGGCACCAGTGTCAACTTGCACCCAATCAACACTGCTTCGGTTAGCACTGCATTTATAAGATTCACTAGTGAACCTATCCACATTCTCAATGTTGTAGAGGCCCCATGGTGACATGATGATGCCACTTGGTTCTTTATCATCGAACTTCCCACGGCTTACAATGTCATTATTAGTTTATCACTACTCCATAAGATTATGTCAATAGGGATGAAATTCCCAACTGATGTTAGAACTAAGGATATCAAAGGCGGCCATCAAGAAACACAAACACTTACTTGGCTATTAGCCTTGGCACAAATGAATCTAAGGGAAAAGGGATCATGAACCCTTGGTTGAATGAACTATAATCAGGATGAGCATCCGTTGCTATATGGACATACCATTTGGAATGAAAAACATAAGCACCGCCTAACAATGAATGATGAACCAAGCAAGGTTAAAATTTCGAGTTGTGCTGAAGTTTCAATCTCTAACCCCGAACTATATGATTTTGGTACTAGGCTTTCGTAGAACCGAAGGCCTATCAGGTTCATCAAGATAGGTGATTGAGCCTGATGGTCATATGTTGCTTATACTTGTCATCTTTGGATGGGATGGTATGTTCCTCCTTCCTGGTACGAAAACAAGAAAAGGTTTGGTAGCCTGTCTACTACTCTAGCCACACTTTGAAGGGAGTGGTTCTATAATATCTCCTCACCTTGGAGAAATTGCCACTTTCACACATTTAGTCTATGAGGAAACTCTGACCCTACTTTAAGACTCATCCCATCAACGTCATGGATAACCAACCTTTGCAGCAAATTATAGGGAAGCCAAACCTTGAGGGAAGATTCCTAAAATGGTCAATCGGTCTCTGAGTTTGACATCAAAAATTGACTATGAACACTCAAGAAGTCATGGATCCTCTCCAATTTCATCTCGAAGTTGTCATCCCTACCAAGCAAATGGACAAGTACCGTAGATACCAAGCCCGCTCCCAAATGGGATGTCTTTGTTGAAAGATGCAACAATACTACCTGCAACAAGGTAGAGTTATATTTGATGATAAACAGATTTTGAAGTATGCCCTTATTAATCTTTAGTGATTCCCAGCTATAGAATGCCAGATAGACAGGGATGTTTGAGACCCAGCAACCTGACTTTCAAGAAGTATGTTGAGCTACATCAGCAGCAAATCAAAGGGTCCCAAATATACCCATGTCCGTGTTCTAAGGAAACAAAACTCTGGAGCCGACCCAGTAACCAAACTAGCAGCCAACCCAATCATCACCTTTGAAGGAACAGTGCTGTGTAAGTGCTCAATTCGCAAAGCTAATACTAATCATTTGGTAGAGGATAATTAGCTAAATGAAGTGTTTGGGTACATATTTGATAGGACCCTTCTCGACAATTTGATCCAACCCATTATATGCAAAGACAGGAAAAGAAGTATGTGGCAGTGGACTGTCAGTCTATCGAAGGTCATTTGCTCAACTACTGTTGATATACCTAACGCTCAAGGAAGTCATCCTTGTCATCAAAAAAATTCAAAAGGGAATTTGTTGAGTTCATCTAAAAGATTGTTCAAATAAGATGTTGTTAGTCAACTAGATAGGAAGTCAGTTGAGTCAATGAGGATGCGAAGAATGCCAACAGTGCACTCAGATGAAGTGCATTCTAACAGTGCAACATAAGCCAATTCATATAGCATGACCATCCAAACAATGCGAAATTGATCTAATTTGGCCATTCTCCAAGGTGATTGGACAAAGACAGCTCTTGATTCCCATGAATTATTTCACTAAGTGGGTCAAACACCTGCTTGCTCATCACAAGTTAGACCACCAAGCAAATCCAGCACTACGTATAAAGCTCAATCATTTCCTGGTTCAGTCTGCCCATGGTCATCATGTCGAAGACTTGAGTTTGACAATCATATTTTTCAGGCGTTTTCACCAATCAAACAACGGACGATCATCCACAAGACCATAGGCGAGTTGAAGTCACAAATTGAACCATCATGGATGGCATAGAGAAAAGGGTCATGAGCTGCCTGCCCAGGAAGGCCCCTGCAAAGTTTGAGTATGACTCCCAAATAGAGCATAGAAATAAATATCATGCAAACATGAAATATTTGTAATCTACAAAAAAAAAAAATGAATGCAAAATGAAGAAGAAATACTCACAATAAACCTTTCGATTTTTACGAAAATGTGTCCATCCCTAGAGAATCCTTATCGTAGCCCAAGTGGTATGTGTCGGTCCCGTGGCATCAGATGTTTACTTGGTTGCAACCAGGATGGTTGCTAATCCAAGGCAATAAATAGCTTAATCTCCAGATCTACTCCTTGTGGGCGGAAAAACTTCTTACACACGTGTAAACTCAGAGAAGACTAAAGAAAACTAACACGAAAGTTATTATAATTCGAATTGCTGATTTGCTCTGAGTTCAGGGGCCTATTTATAGCCCATGCAAAACTTATTGACGTGCTGACGTGGCACATCACGGGCACCTGAGTGCGATCAATGCCTATCCACGTCGCAACGGCTAGATAAGCATAAGTTCTCGAGCGTCCGTATCAACTCGGGCGCCTATATAATCAAGCGCCCGTATTGATACAGGCGCCTGATTACCCAAGCACCTGAATGTACTCGAGCGCCTGGGATTTAACTGGTCAACTCCTGTTGACCAGCCTCTTCCAGCCTTCTGGGTGATCTCCAACAATCCAGAGTTGGGCTCACCCGAACTCATCTCCGGCCTTCTCCTCGAACGGGCTTCCTCCCTGGCTTCTTGTCCCTAGGACGTCGCACACGTCCTTCTCATCCACCGGTGTACTCTGTCCACCGGTGTACTCTTCCACAGCTTCTCGTCCCTCGGATGCACGTGTCATCCTTCTCGCTTGCTACGTCTTCCGTTCGAACTTCTCCTCGAGCAGACTTCCTCCCCGGCTTCTCGTCCCTCAGACGTCACACACGTCCTTCTTGTCCACCATGTACTCTTCCGCAACTTCTCGTCCCTCAGATGCACCAAGCCATCCTTCTCCTCGTTGTGTCTTCTGCCCGACTTCCTGTGCTCCTAAGCTCCTGCACACTTAGACACAAGGATCAAACCAACCAGGACCTAACTTAACTTGGTTGATCACATCAAAACCAACCCGGGGTACTTACAGTATGTTGAATAGTAGAGTCATTGTTGGCATCAAAGAGCAAAAGGTTAAAACATGGAATCACTACCATAAGTAGTACTTTACCGCCAACCTAGCAAGGTCACCTAAATATATATGTCGAGCATAGGGCCAAATATGCACTTATCAATTCATGGTTGTAAGGCAATCGTCGACCTAACATTGGTTGATAAATTGAATAAGTAGGGTCATTCTAAGCACTATCTAAATGCAAGGTTGGATGCAAGATAACTATGCTAGGTGTGTACTTGACCGTCTCAACCAATTGAAATTGTTGTATGTACATGGAGGAAATGACCATTAAGTGTGGTCGCTATACACACCCTCTAGGGGAGGATTAGACACATGATTTGGTCACGATCAATCCAACAGCTTAAGGTCTCTCTATGCACTCGTCGAGTGTAGATGGCCAATAAATAAGGTTGCTATTTGAACGGTTGACACGAGGTTGAACATGAGGCAAGCAATGTTAGTGATGCACTAGATCATCCACCCGACTTAAGATCATTGTATGCATCTGTCGAGCACAAATGACCAATAAGCAAGGTTGTCGTATGCACCTGTTAGGCGTAGGGTTGGATGAGGAAAATTTTACAATATTATGATTGTGTAGAAACTAGAAAGATAAAATAGAAAGTACTTGATAATGAAGAGCAATTGTGTAACTCCAGTAAATAATAAAATGGGAAGAAATAGATTGAAATGGTATGGGCATGTTCAAAGACAACAATAAATTCTATTAGACATAGTTACATATATCAAAATGACAGAGATGTAGAGACGTGATCAAAAAATTAATCAAATAAAGATGATTTAACTAATTTGAATATTACCAGTTGCAACAAATATGGCTTGATAATGATGATGATGATGGATGATGAAGATAATGAAGATCTAAAACACAAGTTCTTAGCAATGGTATCATCAGAATCACCTATACAGTTAAGTTGTTGTGGAACCAGCAGTTCAATCCTACATGAGGGATCCAGCATCTGTCCTTAAATTTAGTTTGTCATCATGTCTCCGGGAATCCAGCATCTTTTCCAAATTTCAACGGGTTGCAGCAATTTGGAAAGAATTTGTCGATTTTTCCAATTTCATCATTTTAGATCGATTTATAAGTATTATACTTTTATTCCCGGAAATGAGACGTCACAATCCTTACATATCGGCAAAAAATCTGTTTCTATTTTGAGCAAACATAAATATCAGACATGAAACTTACTGGATAAAGACCTCGAAGGATGTACTTCAAAGCAAATATTCAAAGAAATATACAAAATTATACCACAAGCATCTCACAGATCTGATTATCTATCAATCAGAATAATGGGAAAGAAGACATGGCTGGCAAATTAGAATCCACCTGAAGGTTCATCGATAGCATTTCGGAACTAGTTTCAAACTCGCGGCCTCTAATGAACAAGACAAAACGTCCATCCAATATAAATAAATGTTTCGCCATGGAATCTTACACCGATTGATAAACCACAACCTCAATCCAAAACAGAAACCAATTCCAAACACGGGGGTAAAAAAAAAGTTGCATATCTTTAGTATGTTCAGTCATTAAAAGTGACAAAAACGAAGCTTGCACAAAACACACACACGCACAAGTGCACAACATGATGTATTCAATCCAATAGAAAGAGGGGGATACCTCGAGGGAAGAAAGAGGAACCGCCGCGCGCCTTCTTCCGAGTGTGAGATCGAGCTGATGCCGCCGAAACCTTCCGCGAAGGGCCCGCCATGGCTACGCTGTCTCCACTTGCCTTCCCTTCCTCCCACCTAGTTGACGACTTCAGTAGCTGTGACAAAAAGAGGGCATCCCCCGTCCTCCAGTGTCCCCTTATGTATACGAATTTTATTTATTATTCAAACTGTTATTTTCCTTGAAATTGTAAATTTTAACGGGACTCTAAAATATTCATATATTTTCAGTTTCACCCTTTGGTCTATTGAAGATTGGTAGACAATTTGTAAATTTACAAAAGGACGCACATGGCAATTTACCATAGGGCTGACTTTTCATAGTCTTTTCGGTAGACTTCGGCAATTTACCAAAGAACATACTTAAAAATCGAAAATTATTAAAAGGTATACCATGGTTTCTATTTAACAAAAAGTACATGCCTTTATATGAACTTCCTCTTATACCCCTCCTTCTAACTGCTGTCTTTCTCTCTCTCAATAATAAATTTCGAGACGTCTACACGTGTTTTTTCAGACTTTTATTTTAAAATAATATATTATGAAATCGGCGCTAAAAATATAAGGTAAAAATTAAAAAAATATTTCAGTTAAAAATAGCTCATCCAACGTGATTTAAAAATATAAATAAATAATTTTTATATTTGATTAATAAAAATTAATATATTTAATAAATATTTAAATAATATTTAATAAATATATTTAATAATATTTAATAAATATATTAATATATTTAAAAAAATTCAAAAAAAACGTTTGCAGATAATAAAAAAAATTCAAAAAAACGTTTACAGAAATAAAAAAAACATAAAAAAATTAAAAAAAAACAGAAATAAAAAAAAAATGGGCCTGAAATAAAAATATTTCAGGCCCAGCGTGGGCCTGAAATTTTTTATTTCAGGCCCACATTGGGCTTGAAATCTTTTGATTCAGGTCCGACGTGGACTCAAATTTGTTTTATATTTTAAAAATATATTAATATATAAAAAATCCAATCAAAACACTTAATTTTAGATTAAAACGCAGGATCTGAAGTCACGCTAGGAGGGCCTAAACATAGATGTGATGCCCATCAGTGGGTTTTGGTCAAAACCACTGATATTTCTAAACTACTCCTATTTGATTGGTGATATCAAATATATAGATGTTTGGACACCTAAAACATCATCTCCTACCTCTAACCTCTCTATTCATATGGAGTTTTCAAAAATCCAGATATGGGAGGTCCATCAGTGAGTTTTGGTCAAAACTCACTGATATTTCTAAACTACTCCTATTTCATTGGTGATATCTAATATATAGATGTTTGGACACCTAAAACATCATCTCCTACCTCTATCCTCTCTATTTATATGGAGTTTTCAGAAATCCAGATATGGAAGATCCATCAGTGAGTTTTGGTCAAAACTCACTGATATTTCTAAACTACTCCTATTTCATTGGTGATATCTAATATATAGATGTTTGGACACCTAAAACATCATCTCCTACCTCTACCCTCTCTATTCGTATGGAATTTTTAGAAATCCAGATATGGGAGGTCTATCAGTGGGTTTTGGTCAAAACCTACTGATATGGGAGGTCCATCAGTGGGTTTTGGTCAAAACTCACCGATAGACCTACCATATCTGGATTTCTGAAAACTCCATATGAATAGAGAGGGTAGAGGTAGGAGATGATGTTTTAGGTGTCCAAACATCTATATATTAGATATCACCAATGAAATGGGAGTAGTTTAGAAATATCGGTGAGTTTTGACCAAAACTCACTGATGGACCTCCCATATCTGGATTTCTGAAAACTCCATATGAATAGAGAGGGTAGAGGTAGGAGATGATGTTTTAGGTATCCAAACATCTATATATTAGATATCACCAATGAAATATGAGTAGTTTAGAAATATCAGTGAGTTTTGACCAAAACTCACTGATGGACCTCCCATATCTGGATTTCTGAAAACTCCATATGAATAGAGAGGTTAGAGGTAGGAGATGATGTTTTAGGTGTCCAAACATCTATATATTAGATATCACCAATGAAATAGGAGTAGTTTAGAAATATCAGTGAGTTTTGACCAAAACTCACTGATGGACCTTCCATATCTGGATTTTTAAAAACTCCATATGAATAGAGAGGTTAGAGGTAGGAGATGATGTTTTAGGTGTCCAAACATCTATATATTAGATATCACCAATGAAATAAAAGTAGTTTAGAAATATCAGTGAGTTTTGACCAAAACTCACTGATGGACCTCCAATATCTGGATTTCTGAAAACTCCATATGAATAGAGAGGTTAGAGGTAGGAGATGATGTTTTAGGTGTCCAAACATCTATATATTTGATATCACCAATCAAATAGGAGTAGTTTAGAAATATCAGTGATTTTGACCAAAACCCACTGATGGACATCACATCTATGTTCAGGCCCTCCTAGCGTGACTTCAGACCCTGCGTTTTAATCTTAAATTAAGTGTTTTGATAGGGTTTTTTTATATATTAATATATTTTTAAAATAGAAAACAAATTTGAGTCCACGTCGGACCTGAATCAAAAGATTTCAGGCCCAACTTGGGCCTGAAATAAAATATTTCAGGCCCACGTTTTTTTTTATTTCTGTTTTTTTAAAAAAAATTTTACGTTTTTTTTATTTCTGCAAACGTTTTTTTTAAAATTTTTTAACGTTTTTTTATTATCTGCGAACGTTTTTTTTGAATTTTTTATATATATTAATATATTTATTAAATATTATTTAATATATTAATTTCTATTAATCAAATATAAAAATTATTTATTTATATTTTTAAATCACGTTGGATGAGTTATTTTTAACAGAAATATTTTTTTAATTTTTACCTTACATTTTTAACGCCGATTTCATAATATATTATTTTAAAATAAAAGTCTGAAAAAACACGTGCAGACGTCTCGAAATTTGTTACTGAGAGAGAGAGTAAGACAGCAGTTAGAAGGAGGGGTATAAGAGAAAGTTCACATAAAGGCCTGCGCCTTTTGGTAAAATAGAAACCATAGTACGCCCTTTGGTAATTTCCGATTTTTAGGTACGCCCTTTGATAAATTACCGTAGCCTTTTCGTTCTACTCCGCCCGGCAAAAATTGACTTTTTGATCCTTTTCTTCTCTCGTTTATATTTACCCGTAATTTTCTTCACTCTTTTCTCCTCTCCTCTAATTAAACTTCTCTCTTTTTTTTTCTCCTTTACATACCTCTTAGAAAATTTAATCTTGAAACACCTCTAAAAAATCTGGAATAAATAATAGAGGATATCTTTTAAACTTCTTACCTTCTCAAAAATTCAGAAGACTTTAGTTTTAACTGAAAAGCTCTCCGTGTTGATTAGTTTTAATTGAAAATCATTCATGGACCTAACTTATTTGAATTTCTAGAAACTTGTACTCATCTGATAAAATTGAGTGGGAGGAAAGTAAATATGATATTAAATCTTGATTCTAATCAAAAGAATATTGTGAGCATGGTTTGGGAGAGACTAGGATTACATTGGACTTGATTTTCTCTCAAATCAGCCCTAAGTTAGGTCTGGTCTTCTCATACCATAGTTACGTTGCCCCTGGTCTCCTAGAAACTAAGACTACGTTGGGCATGATCTAAGAGAAAATCAGGCTTAACGTAATCCTGATCTCTCTAGACCATGCTTATAATTTTCTTTGATCATAACCAAAATTTGATATCATATTTATCTTCTTCTCACTTAGCTCTATTGAATGATTTTAAGTTTTGCAAAATCCAAATAGACTAGATCCATTAATGGATTTCGGCCAAAACTCACTTATCGATCTAGAGAACTTAAATTATACTCATTTAAGGTCTTGTGGATTTTTGAGGTTGTAAAAAGTCCAAACGTGTTCTCCATTACTTATTTCGGGTTTTCCAGATGTGTTTCAGTATTATGTTAATTTTTAACTAAAATATTTGAGTCTGATCTCCTAGATATCAGAATCATGTTGGGCCTGATTTGAAAACAAATTAGGCCCAACGTGGACCTAGTGTGGAGAGACTAGACCCATTGTGGCCCTGGTGTGGGGAGATTAGAACCACGTTTCTTGATCTTTTCTTGATCTGAGAGAAAATCAAGCCTAACATGGTGCTAGTTTCCCCACACAATGCTCATAGTATTTCTTAATCAGAATCAAGTTTTCATATGATATCTATATTCCTCTCACTGAACCCTACCAGATGGGTATAGATTTGTAGAAATTCAAATAGTTTAAATTCATTAATGGTATTCAGTTAAACTCACTAATCAATCTAGAAAACTCAAATTACACTCGTTTCAAGTTTTTTGAGTTTCTGAGATTGTAAGAATGCCCAAAATACTCTTCATTATTTATTCCGAGCTCCTTAGAGATGTTCCAAGATTAAACTTCCATGGGACATATAAAAGAGGGGGGAAAAAAGGAAAGTTTAATATGAGAAAGAGTAGAGAAAGAAGAAAATTGGATGCAAATAAAAAAAATAGATTAAAAGTCAGCTTTAGCGCGAGGAGTAGAACAGAGAGCCAAACAAAATCAATTTATCCTTTGGTAATTATTAAAGTACGATGCACTCGTTGGTAAATTCTCAAATCCAGGGGCAGAGCCACCCTTGGGCTAGGGTGGGCTCCAGCCCCACCCACTTTAACCCTATATATATATATATATATATATATATATATATATATATATATAATTCATTGGATATTGGGCCCCTAATTTTTTTGGTATCTATTGACGTACCCGCCTTTTGTCGAAGACCAAGGGCAGAGCATCTGCCGCCTCTCGCAGAACAGCTTTCGCCGCCTGCCACAGCTTTCGCCGCCTTTCAACTGCCGCCTGCCAACAGAAAAATTCTGCTGCCTTTCAATCCTGCCGCCTGCCAACAGATAGGTAAGTAATTTTTTATTCTGAAATTTTTTATTCCACAGCCTAACTTCGCCTTTCAATTTTCAGCAGTCAAAAGATAGGTAAGTAATTTTTTATTCTGAAATTTTGACCTTTCAATATTCTGCCGTTAACAACAAAATTGACAAGTAATTTTTTATTATAAAATTTTGATTATTTTATTTGTTCTCTTCCATGGAACAGAACAAATCTATACATATATATAGAACAAATATTATATGATTTCATATGCATCATTTTATATTAGATTAGTCTATAAAGAATATTTTTTTTATTATTGAATATGATAATTTTTGTATCTATTCATTTTAATACAGAAAACTTAAGAAATGAAGAAAAGAAAAACTATCAATTCTTTTTTTAAAGCAAAAGATCAAACTTCGACAAGTCAAGGGCATTCTTCATCCAATATTGATATATTAAATTCTAGTGATCAATAACCTAACAAATCTTCTATAATGGAGATTGATATTAGTTCTCTTGAACCTGATCCGCTATTACGTACTCCAATATGGAAATATCCTGTTAATCAAAGGGATGAAATTAGACGAGCTTATATTAAGATGGGGCCATATCAACCTATTCAGAATGAGTATCCACCGACCAAATTCGGAAGTCAAAATCGTCGATTTCAAAGTCATTGGTTTAAGAAATTTTCTTGGTTAGAATACTCTCCTTCGAAAGATGCTGCATTTTGTTTTCCATGTTTCTTGTTTGATCATAAGCATCCTCCTCGCAATCCTGCATTTACAACGGATGGATTCAAATATTGGAAGCGAGTTAACGATGGTGATAGATGTGCATTTTTGATGCATATAGGATGCAATACTTCACCACATAATAATGCTATGGAATATCTTGATAATTTGATGAATATACCTCGTCATATTGACAAAGTGATGAATGCACAATCTTCAGATGAAAAACAGAAGAATAGATTGAGGCTTACAGCAACTATTGAAAGTATTAGATGACTCACTTTGCAAGCATGTGCATTTAGAGGGCATGATGAATCTCCATCTTCTAATAATCGCGACAATTTTATCGAGATGATAAAATTTATGGGGAAAATAAATGAGAATATTGGGGATATCGTCTTAGAGAAAGCTCCAAAAAATGCAAAGTATACTTCACTAGATATTCAGAAAGATATCTTGAATATTCTTGTCAATCAAGTGAGAACCAAGATTCGTAAAGAAATTGGGGATGCAAAATTTTGTATTTTAGTTGATGAAGCAAGAGATACATCTAACAAGGAGCAGATGACTATCGTATTAAGATTTGTGGATATTGATGGCTTTTTACGAGAGCGGTTCTTTGCCATTGTACATGTGACTGATACAACTGCTGTAACACTTAAGAAAGAAATATCTGATGCTCTTGGTCGTTATGACTTGCATATCCACAATATACGGGGACAAGGATATGATGGTGCTAGCAATATGTGTGGTTGTTGGAATGGATTACAAGCTCTTTTCTTGAAAGAATGTTCATGTGCATATTATGTGCATTGTTTCGCTCATCGACTTCAACTAGCATTAACTGCAGCTGTTGAAAAAGAGGTATCCATTTGGTTATTTTTTTCAAAATTGAATTCCATTTGTAATCTCTTTAACGCATCCCCTAAACGTCAAGCTGAGTTACTTTCTGCTCAAAGAGTTAATGTTGCACATATGATAGCTATTGGTGAACGTGACACTGGTAGATGATGCAATCAAATTGGAAATTTATTACGGCCTGGAAAGACTCGGTGGAGAACTAATTTTGACTCAATTTGTAACATAATTGATATGTATAGCTCTGTGATTACTGTGTTAGAAAACATAGTGCATGATGGGTCCTCTTCTAACTCTATCCGCGGTGAAGCTAGTGGTTTGTTGATTGCGATGAAGTCTTTTGATTTCATATTCATATTACACTTGATGCAAAAGATAATGGGGTTAACAAATTTGCTTTGTCGGGCATTGCAAGAGAAATCTCTAAACATTTTAAATGCAATGGACTTTGTTTCAACTACTAAAACTTTGCTTCATACTTTGAGAGAAGAAGGTTTTGTTATTCTACTTAGTTATGTGAAAGATATTTGTGCTAAGTATGATATTGAGATACCTGATATGGAACTTGTTATAAATCTGCTATAGGCCGTTCTTGTCAACAAAATGATTCAATCACAGTTGAGCACCATTATCAATTTGATGTATTTGTTGCTACAATAGATTTTCAAATTGAAGAGCTTAATAGTAGATTCAAAGATGAGGCAGTCGAGCTTCTTAAGCTTAGTTGTGCTTTGGAACCTAAAGAAAATTTTAAACTTCTTAATGTTGATCACATATATCGATTTGCTGATAAATTCTATCCTCTTGACTTCGACGCACAAGATTTGCATCACTTGAGAATGCAATTAGATCACTATAAAGTTGATGTTGTTGGTCATGAAAGATTTCAGAATTTATCAACTATTTCTGAATTATGTCGAAGATTAGTTGAAACAAATAAATCAGGAACCTACCATTTGATTGACAGGTAATTTTTTTCTTATTTGTTATAGTTTATATATTATAACTATACCATTTAATTAATATATTTGTTTAATTGACAGGTTGATTCGTCTTGTTTTAACTCTTCCCGTCTCTACAGCAACAACGGAACGAGCATTTTCAGCTATGAAGCTTGTTAAAACAGCTCTTCGTAATAAGATAGAAGAAGATTTTTTAACAGATTCTATGGTCATCGACATTGAACGGGAGTTGGTTGAAAATATTGATAACGATATAATCATTAATGAGTTTGATTCTAAGAAGAACCGAAGAGCATAACTTCAATAATATTTTTTTTATGATTTTGAATGTATTGAATATTGAATATTTTTATTTTATGTCTTCTACAAGTTAATATTTACATACTTTTTATGTTAATATTTTTGAATAGCCTCATGTACTTTGAAAGTTTGGCTACGCCCCTGCTCAAATCTATATGCATCCTTTGTAAATTTTCATAGACAATTAAAAGAGTATCATTGTTAAAAGAATATTTCTCTTTCAAAAATTTTAAGGCATCTCCAATGGAGATTTTTCTCAACTTTTACATACTTCTCTTTCTTACATGTCATCAACCCCTGGAGTTATGGTGTAATGATAAGGTGACTAGTCGCCATCCTAGACATTCGCGGTTCAATCCCTAGCTACCGCGTATTTGTAGGAATTTTTTCTCCAAATGAGACGTGAACCTTGGGATGCTGAGTTTCTAGACCGTCCACAACGCTTCCCAATTTACCCTGGTAACCGGTGAAAAATTTCCATGAGGTCAGATTGATCATCTCAAATTCATCTGTTATATGGTCCAAATTTTTTTTCTTTCTTACATGTCATCAAAATTAAAAATGTTGGGTTTGATTTTTTCGAACCCAACTTCTTAATCTCTTTCTTCATTTTTGATGGGGCTCACAATGAAAAGCCAAAAATACTCAAATCGTCGGAGATGCTCAGAGACTTTATTCATAATTTAATACTTAAAATAACCCACCCTCTATATTCTACCATCTAGACTATAGATTGATTTATTTAACTTTCAATTTATATTTAATACTTAAAATAACCCTCTATATTCTACAATCTAGACTATAGATTGATTTATTTAACTTTCAATTTATATTGGTCGATTTGGATGAGGAAATCCCTTTAAGGATTGCGATTTTTGGCCCTAGATTGACCTCTCTCAGTCGATTTGTATTGGTCTATGGTCTAGCATTGCTTTCGATTTATATTAGCCTTCGATTTGAAATTCTTTCGGGCAATACTTTTCTCACCTAAAGTTAGACTTTTTATCTAAAAGGTTATATTACGAGTCTAGAGTGTTTTTATTTTATTTTTTGCATCAGGTATTTAATTATATCGATTGATTATAGGGTAATCGATTTTGTCTCGTGAAAGTTTTCATCGATTATCAAAATAAATCAAAAATATTCATAATAGATGACTCATCAACCAAACATTTTCTCTAATCTAGTACAAACTCTATATCTAGTCTCGTCAAGGATATTTCACCAATTGTTTTATAGTTTCATTAAAGAATTTTAAATCCGTTTATTTCGCAATCTATTTAAGGTAAACGGAGAAATGAAAATAGTCTGTAAAAAACAAAGATTGTAATGTAATATAATCAAATTACATTACTATATTTTGTACGAGTTGTAATGTAATCTTTGATAACAAGTGTTTGGTAATGTAATCCATCTGTAATGTAATCAATGATTGATTACCGAACCACAACAAGTTGGACTTTGTTGGTGAGGGACAACCATCCTGAATGTTCAAGAGGACCGACGACCGGCCGGCGGCCGGTGACCATGACCGGCCGACGGCGGCGGCGGTCGCAGCGGTCGGCGGCCGGCGGCGGCGACGGTCGGCGGCCGGCGGCGGCGGTCGCCGGCCGGCGGCGGCGGCGCCGGCGGGCGGTCGCCGGCAACCGGCGGTGGCGACCACGACGGTCGCGCCGACCGACGGCCGCCCGTCGACGACTATCGCCCCAACCGACGACTTTACAAGCTGTAATGTAATCAGATTACGGAGGTTTTGGTTTGTAATCCAGATTACAAATCATCAACCTCTTTTGTAATCGAGATTAATTAATTACAATTTAAAGTGATTCCAAACAAAAAATCAACTTGTAATGTAATCTCGATTACATTACAGGGTGGATTACACCCTACCAAACGCAGCCTTAGTTGATTTTTTTTTCTAAAAAAAAAATAATAGAATGTCCGAAACTCACGGGCCCAACTGGGGCAACCCTAAAACGGCAACTCCGTCTGCTGCCGCGCCGCCGGAGTCCAATTCCTATCCTTGTTCAAAACCCTTCTCCCTTCGGCCTCATCCCATCTAATAGGTTTTTGTATTCCCCCAATCTCAAGCTCCTTGCAGTGGAATGCTCCTCCCTCGCCTTCTTCAGATCTCACTTGCCGCTGGATCGCCGGAGAAGGGGATCCGACTCGGCATCTGACCGAACTGAAGGGAGAGAAGCCATTGAGGTTTGCAGTCAAAATTTAAGAGATCTACAGTTTGTTTTTTACTTATAAGTTTTGAAAGAACTGAAGAATTCTGATTATCATCGTTCTGTCATTTTTTCCCTTAACTTTCATTAGGAAAAAAAACATTCGACCGAAATAGTAGAAATAGTAACCTAATTTAGAAATTTTGTCGAAATGAACATGCAGGCAGAGTAAGGCGGCACTAGCTGGGGTGGAAATTGGGATCCCGCCCTGCCCCATTCTTTTTTCTTGCTTATCTGGTTTGTTTATCCTCATACTCACTGATTGTGTTGCTACTGGTGACTAAACAGGTGGAAGATGCACCAACATCATGATTACTAGGTCCTTTCTTCATTCTTATTGTCTCTTGTCTCCACGTGTGTTTTTATCTTCCTTTCCGAAGCTTATATGTATTGGGTTTGAACAATTTTAGCTTTTTATAGGGCATACATATGGACATTTAAAGATCTAATTGGGGATGGAAAAAACTGTCTCTTGTCTACCAGATAGTCAGATAGGCCTGTGGCCCGTATTGATGTTAGTGGGGTTTCCATCCATTTATATACTTCGACCAATGTATTAGATGATACTTTGATTTGTGGACACGGCTGTAGAGTTCAAATAGAAGTGATTATGAATGGTGTTTCATAATTTCCTTGATATTCTCTTTGAAGAATTTTAAGTTCCTGCATATCTATTGTTGCCTCCACTGTATGCCCCTTGTTTTTGTTGACTTCTTGTTATATGCTGGTTATTGAGTGGATTTACCCTACTATTTGGTGGACTGAAATCGGATGGGGCATGGCATATTTCTCTTAGCTGATGAAGCAGGTTTACCCTGGAGATTAGTTTTTTTAGTGATAGTTTCCAATGTGTGATCTGCATTTCATAACATGACTGTGTTTCTACCTTTTCACTTTTGCTTAAATACATTTCTCTCTGTCATAATCTAAAGTGGTTTTACATTCCCCTTTTGTATGCATTCTATTACCACTGCTTGTTCAGTTCACAGTCTCTTGTTCTCTTTAAACATATTTATTCTGAACTTGCTTCCACTAGATTGCTTATAAAGCAATGTCTTTTGTTGCTGCATTTCTGCATTATGAAACTTCCTGGAGAATTCTATTATAGAGTTTTACAGCTTAATTATTTTTTCTTTGTTTTGTTGTTTTTATTGTACTACTTGCCTGTAAAATCCACGAATGAGTTGGTATAATTGTACCATTGATAGATTTGATGCCATTTTAAGGACATGATGGATGAAAAGTAAAAGGTCTGAAAAAGTAACACTGATAGCCATGATTTGGTTATTTAAATGAAGAGGACCCCTGCCCTTGCTCAAGTTTTAGCACTGTGGTTGTCGCAACCTCTTCTATATCAAATGCTCATGTGTATGCATGGCAGTGGGTTGGAAAAAGTAAAAGGCATGGGCTGCATTTTAATTATGAATGCTGGCTTAAACTTCTCCCTATATCATCAGTGTAATTCGATAACAATCTCATTGCTATTGTGTTACTTTCATGATCAAACTGTCAACTGATCCTTCAACTGGTGCACAAACTTTTCTTTAGTTTATCTTCAACGATTGTATCTACTTTCCGAGTTTGTATTCCTCATCGTTATTTCTCTTAATAGCCATTCATGTATTTGCGTGTTAATTATTAGGATGGTCATGGTCGTAAAAAACTATGCAAGCATTTTGTAGTTGAGCCTCTGCATAGTGCACATGCACTATGCAATACAAATGTAGTTGTATTGCCAACAATGTGCAAAAATCTGTATTTAAAAAATATGAATTCACATTTATTATATAATACTTCAAATTAATCAATCTAAGCCATCAATATTAGTGAATATATCTATCACTTAATATTTAAATTTAGCATCCTAACCAATTCATATTTTCATAGAAATAGCTTATTACTCTAAGCAATGCATATAAAACAAAACACTTGTTTCTTTCTTTTTTTTTATTGGAAAAATGGTAGCTGTTTTTTTTTTCTTTTATGGGTCTTTTAAAACCAAACAATATTCTCTATGTAACTGACCCCAAATAATTTGGACTTACTACTTGTTTAGTTGTTTGTTGTCATCGTCGTCTCAGAAAGTAGATAATTTGAAGTACTAGTTTTGTTCTAGGTGTCTTCTTTGCCCAAATGCGCTTAGTATGGCAATTCGTCGGTGTAGCTATTTTCAAATAGGCGCAGGGATAGAGTGGCTCCAAATTGAATAATGTACTTTTTTGGTTTTTTGTTTTTTGTGTGTCCTTTGATGCCGATAGTTTGGACAACTTCAATAGGTGTTACTCTGATGTTTTTTTTAGTTCCTTTTTTGTATTTGCAGGGAAAAGTAGCATGGTGTAGTTTTCTAGATCTTATGCAATTTAGATGTTTTTAAAGGAACAGATTCAAATTAACCTTTGATAAATCCATTTGTTTTTTCAAAATTATGGAAGATTTTTTTTTTCTTCAAAACATCAGCTTGATATTTTGTAGTGAGCTGATGCTGGTTTAGCTTTGTGTGGGTTCATTCTCTAATATTGTTAGACATTTGCTGGCTTTTAGCTCTCTACTAAATTAATCAATTTCTGCCAGATGTCATGATCAACCAATTATTATGATGGATGAACACTCCAATTTGAAGCCAGCAAATAGGAAGAAACCAGTGAAGCAAATGGCTCCGCTGCAGTTGAAATCAAGGGAGACTCCAGAGAAGCATCCAATCTATCCAGGAGGCCACAGAAGGGAAACAAGCGAGGCCGATCGGTTAACTTCTGATTCATTTCCTGACCCGTCCGGATCTAGTGATGTGTACAGGCAATTGAGACACAACTATCTGTCGCTGGAGGAGGAAAGCTTCTCACTGGATAGAGAGCTTGATGGGGTGGACGCAGAGGTCACATCTCTGGAGGATGAGAAGCTTGCTCTGCTGGATCAGCTTGTCGTCTTGGAAGGTCTTGTCGATCCTTCGGAAATTAAGCTGGCAAAGATACTTGAAGGATCTTTCCAAACTCAAAGTTTCAATAGGGGTAGCAAAGCTAGTGTAAGTATGAAGGAATTTCCCCACTGATTGAGGATCTATGAATCTTTTATCATGCTTCACTAGCTAATCTTTCAGAATGAACAGTGATAAAGTCCTCGTCATGAAATTGCTGAATTTTAACTGGTCGTCCTTAGTTCTTATTCTTGCTCGTTGAAGCTAAGCTATTTGTCTCCGAGTTATTGTGCGCCGACAAAATTGAACAATAATTGTTTATTTTTTTGTTTTTATTGATATTAGATATTAAATTTATGTAGATTAATTCGAAAATGTTGGGTTAAATGAACTTTTCCAAAAAGGTTCCTTGAATGTTTAGAAATAGCAACTTTGGGCTTCATGTCTCTGACATAATTTGTTTTAGTTAAATGAATAATGGTAATAATTATAATAATAAACGATCCTAATCAACTTTAGTCGGCGGCTTGATTTGGTCACGCCGGTTACGTCTTTTTCGTGGTTAGTTGGACTTAATTAATTATTTGTTAGCTAAAAACAATCATTTCAACCTCTTCCCTTTCAAGCCAAGCAATTAACATTTTTATGTGAAATGCAATTTTTAATGCAAAAAATGATATTTCGTCCCCTTTCTTCTCCGACAATTAATAAATACTATGGCCCAATTTTGACTACTAAAATATTATCAAGCGTTTTAGCTAAAACCATCATTAAATTCATCATATTCTATATTCTCAAGAATTAATTCATGTGCTTAAGAAATTATTAAAATTTTTGACGAATATTAGAAAAATATTAAATTTGAAGTGCATCTTTTAATAAAATTTTCTTTCACTTTGCGGATAGGCCCTTGTTTGTTTGATAAATTTGTCAATACAAAAAACTTTCGGTAAATTACAGAAAACTCTTCAATCCCAAATTGATCTTTGCATGCATTCTCCATTTGATGAATTTTTTGCATTCATTCCCTGAAGAATTGAGTATAAAAGAGTGAAAATTGAGTATTTAAGTATAAATTATTTGAGATTGAGTACTAATTTAGGAAATTTGAATATACAGTTTTTTGATTTGATGCAACTTATATACTCAATTTCTAATTTTATACTTATTTTTTTCAAATAATACTTACAAAACTGTCTTGCCAATCCATTAAGATGCATACAAAGAAATTTCGAATAAACTGTATGCAAAGATGAGTTTGAGATTGGAATTTATAAAAATTTCCAAAATTTTTGTATGCTTAATTTATTTATCATTTTTTATCTATTAGTTAAAGAATTTTGCAAACATTATTTTATATATATATTATATATATATTATATTTATATATATTTATTATATATATATATATATATATATAGGGACCATCTCTCTCTTCTTTACTTCATAATTATTATTTGTTTTCTTCCTTCTCCATCCTTCACAGCGATCTGCTCGCCCTTGTGAAATGCGTTAAATCACCTGCTGCTTCTCTCTCTCTCTCTCTCCTAAACCCTAGCAAGCGGATCCTTAAAGATCGATCGCAGTTCTCCTCGGCTTCCGCTTCGAGTTCTTGATGGGACGGTAGAGTTGGCCCCTGGATTCGTACAAGGATCGGCATCGGCGGCGAATCTGTACGGATTCTTCTTGCTTCTGGATCCTTTTCTTCTTGCGCTTACTCTCTCGGTCGGTTCCTTCCAGCTGGTTTTCACTCGTTTTATATATATACATATATAGATATTTTCAAAATCTTCCTTCTCGACTCGTTCGTTTCAGTTTCGATGGCAATGCGAGTGGCTACTCAGTCCTTTTCTACCCTTTCTTGTTAGTTGCAATTGTTCGTAATTTGTCTAACTTCGTACGATGAGAAATTCTCCGCTGCAGCATCGATCTGTTCAAAAAAGGAAATTTTGTTTGGAAAAATCGGCTTGCCTTCCTGTAGCTTTGTATTGATGCCTGTTCTGTGTGTAAATTTGGGTGGAAAATCTGTCAAAGAATCGAGAAAAAAATCTCAGTGTCTAATTTCATTATTATTGTAGCTAAGATTAAGATTCTTATTTTGATGACGTGTTACATTTTTTTATGAGACTTCTGTTCAGATTCTTTTTGATGTGAGAATGCCTCAATTCAGACAACTGGAAAGATAACTGTGGCAGTGCAATTTTTTAAAATGTACTTAAAGGCCATTCTTTTTTTTTTAAAAAATCACGGGATCTCTTGACCCACATTCTATGTTCTTGTAACTAATGCTGTGTTATCTTATTGCAGAACCGTTGTTTACAGTAAATTTAGGTCATTGCTTGGTTTCTCACAACGAAACTTCACTGCAAGATGGATTACTAGGAGAAGATCTGTTCATTTGATATCTGATCTCGCCATTGAGGTTGTTCTTTCTCAAGTCAGTTGAGCCATTATCCATATGTCTGGTGGTAGTTCTGAGATTGTTGAAACAAATGAAGATCCAAATTCGGTTAGTTACTATGAGGAATCAAAGATTTTAAGTACTAAGCTCAAACCGAATCTACGAAATGGTAAACGCCAAGATATGGAAGATGAACTCGATCAACTTTTAAGAGCAATAGATCTCAGGACCACATCAAGGGTTCTTGGTCCTTCTAGTCATTCAGGGTTTGATTTGTTGCATAAGAATGTTTCGAAGAAGCCACTCAGAGTTGGCACACCTCGATCGTCAGGAACAGGAATGTCAGAATCTGTCACCCTAAAACAGTCTTTGAGAAGATTATGCATTTCCCAGGCATCAGAGATGGCTGCTATGAAGAGGTTATCAGGGGCCTCTGAAGCTGTAACAATTGAGAGGCTTTATGCTTCAGTATTGGTTCAAACAAATGACTCTGATTTTCCTCAAAATCAGGAAAAGACAAATGTGGTTGAAATATCCATCACGCCTCTGAAGGTATCTGCTGACTCATCAAATAAGCCAGTTCCATATGGTGAGCTGCAACATGTGGAGTCAGGAAATCAGAATGTTACTTCAGTATCTTCATCTGTAGTTCCCAATAAGCCTATTGTAACAAAAATCAGAATCCAAGATGTACTTCAATCTGTACCAGATGAAGCATTTGAAAGTAAATTGGCAGCAAGTAAGAGGGATAAGAAGGGCAAATCAGTTTCCAAACCATCCATATTTAGCCCACAGGCTGTTACTGCATTGAGCAATCCTATTGTGATTCCACGTTTAATAAACTCATTACATAGGAATACTCTCACTACAAATAAAGCGAAGTGCAAACCAAATTCAGTGCCTAGTGGTTCCAACAAATGCAATGAAGTTAATAAAAGTGATACTACTTCGTCCGCATCGAAATCATGTTGTCCCAAAGAATCCATCACCCCAGCACTTGGCATGATTCATACTGTTCGAGAAAGTAACACCACAAACATTGATTGTGGTGCAAGCATAACTATTTCCAGCATAAATACCTATGGTAGTGCTCAAGTCGGTGGAGTGAAAGCAAGTGAATTCTCTACGTCACAAGAGGAAGGGGAGTGCTCCCATAGTTCCAAAAGCAGCACTTGCGACTATAGTTGCAGCACTAGCTTCAGTGCAGAGAGCCATCAGAGTGGTATTATCGTTAAAGGATGTAGACCTCACATGTCAAAGGATGTGAGGTGGATTGCCATTAGTCACATCTTAAATCAGCAAGCAAGATTGGATTTAAGTGATTTTAAGCTCCTCAAACGACTTGGTTGTGGAGATATTGGAACAGTTTATCTTGCTGAACTAGTTGGTTTTGAGTGCTTGTTTGCTTTGAAGGTCATGGATATTGACTTTCTGGTAAGCAGGAAAAAGTTGCTCAGAACTCAAAACGAAAGGGAAATATTGGAAATGCTAGACCATCCATTTCTTCCTACACTCTACTCTCATTTTACAACAGATAACCTCTCATGTTTAGTTATGGAATATTGTCCAGGTGGTGATTTGCATGTTTTGCGACAAAAACAACCTGGAAGGAGTTTCTCTGAGCCAGCAGCTAGGTATTTAGATTGAATTGGTGCATGATTTACTTCACTAATGCAAATTCATCTTTAAAGCTATTGTTTTTGTTTTGTTTTCATGTAGCCTCATCTAAACCATGGCATGATGGACATGTAGAAGCAGACACATCTCTACTTAAGCATTTAGACATGAATGGATGTCTTTCTAACATGACATCTGATTAAGATTTCTTCAATTCAATAAATGTATGTTCTGCATTGAAATGAATAGAGAATAGTTGGTAAAGGTTCCTTCAGAGATCATTTGCATAAATAAAAAAATGTAGAAAAATCCAGTTGGAAGTATATTGAACAATCACCATTTTGGTATTTTATGGGTACCATGGAAGCACTGTTATTCATTTGTTTTTCACTTAATATAAAACCCTAAACCTTAAATCCTAATGTGGGACTAAACCCACTACACTAATAACCTAACAACACTTATACTCTCAACAAAATGGTGGTATATGTGCTGAGTGCTGTGCCAGAGGTGTGTCAAACACCAAAAGAGGCGATAGAAGAAGGGGGAAGGAGAGGAGGTAGCAGAAGGTTTCTCATGTTGTCATGGTCATTGCCTTGGTGTCAAAAGAGGAGGAAGAGATGCACAGAGGTGTACCTTGAAGAAGTCTTGTTGTGGAATCCTAGTTGTGCTTTGTCACCTATGACTGCTCATGGAGGAATGCAGTTCTCGCAGTTGTACCAACATAATTTTCGTCTTTCGCCTTTGTCCACCATGCACAATATTGTGATTTGCATGCCAACTGTGGGGAACTGTAAATTTAGCCTGTGTAGACTCAATTGACATTTTAATGTATGGTGCATGCAACATCACACAATAGAAAAAAGAGAAGGAAAGAAGAAAGGAATGTCAAGCATTGAGATAAGTCCCTATATGATAAATCCCACCACTGGAGTTTTGCTTGAGGCAACACATATAGTAGCACACAACAAACTAAAGAAAAGAAGAAAAAAAATCACTCAACATCTGAGTAGTGGATGGTGAGGACAACAAGTAGGAAGCCGAGCTAGGTTATGCAAATGTCAGAGGGTGTGTGATGCATTGCACATGATAATCATATGGTATGAAAATGGCAATATTGACGATGAATTATCTTTTAGTTGAAAAAATAAACTAATATTTAAATAATTTAGTAAGTGAAATACATATGCATTAATATTAATTTTTCTAATAATATGACTAAATAAATTAGACAAGAAGATTTTTTAGGTGATTTGTATGAGACAATTAAGATCACGAACATAAAATGCTTGTTATTATCACTAGGTACTTTATCATAATCATTAATAGATCTAATTTTTTCTTTGTCTTGGCAAGTGTTTGGAATAATTGGACAATAGGATTTACTCTCTAGAACGACAAGCTTTAGAATCATAATAATAAAGATACATATACTAGTGAATGTCTTAATTGATTTGGTAATTATTAAATTGAGGGATAGGGTCTAATTTCATTGTGTCCATTTTCCTCTTGTAGCTCTTGAGAACAAGAGCAAATGAGTCTAATTTGTGAGCATAAATAGAATATTCTTGTTCTTTTAAGATCACGCCATCAAGGGGCTCATTTAGAGTATTCATCAGAGGGATCTTCTAATTCAATGATTTTCTAAATGTTATATGTTTATATCTAGCGATAAATAAGTTGAAGGGGAGCTTTGTCGCAATGGTAAAGTTGTTGCCGTGTGACCTTGTGGTCACGGGTTCGAGTCGCGGAAATAATCTCTTGCAATGCAAAGACTGCGTATAATAGACCCAATGTGGTCCGACCTTTTCCCGAGATCCTGCATTGACAGAAGTTTCATGCACCAAACTGAAGGTAAATAAGTTAAATAGGCAAGATTATAGAATTAAAGCTCATTCGAGTCAAACTAAGTATCCTTTCAAGTGCATTGAGTGTTGGTATAACAAGATATTGTAATTGTACTATTATGGATACAGATTGAATATCTAGTACAAGATAATACTTTAAACCTTAGTAAAAAAGACCAAATCATCCTATGATGTATTTATACTTTCATCATATGATTCAAATAAAGGCCTTTTTAGGTGAATTGGAGGAGGGGCAAAGGGCCTTTGGGTGTGTTGATTTTATGTGTCACTTTAAAATGATATATTTTTCAACTTGAGCTTTATTCTTTTGTTTTGTAAAATTTTGTGTTTTATTTAAATAGTTTTCTTATACGTAGAATTCAATATCTATAGCTTTATTGTAGCCTTCTGTTGAAGTAAATGAAAATAACTTGTCTTCCTTTTGAATTAGTGGCCTAAGTCCACTCATGAATCAATAAATGGTTAAGGTTTCATCTTCCCTAATATTGTGATATAATTTTTCAAACTAGGATTGACATTTTGTCACACTTAAAAATGATTCATAAAAAATTGGAATATATTTATCAGTTAGTATTTGTTTAATCTCGAGCCATTACAAGATGGGTTCCACTCCTAGCTTATTATGGTAGGCCTGAACAAGATTTAAGAAGTGTGATAGTGGCACATTGTGCTTGTTAGTAAGGGTCATGTTATATCTCTAAAATATTCTATTTCAATTAGCTAGTTAAGAAATGCATTTGAGTTTAATCACCTATTAAAGTTAGGGGCATTTACCCTAACATGTCTAGGCCTATATTGTTCTAGGAATAATATGATTCTTCTCTAGCACACCAAATAATGTGATCGTGAGCCGGTGGGCATGCTATTCATTGAATTTTGTGGATCAATAATAGTATTCATTAAAATTAGTCTACTGGCGTAGTATTGTTCCCATGAATCTAGGTTCATCCTTCATACAAGTGTATAGTTGGTTTTGTGATCCTCACTCATAATAATTTGTATTGGTTTTTTTTCTCACTCTTAAATGTTAAGCTTTATCTCTCATAGACTCACTAGCAATGGTGGCACTTTCTCTTATTATATCGGGATAAGAATATTGACAAGGAATGATGCTATAGTGCGATAAATTAAGAGTGACAGTCAATTTATCTTCAACATGATGAGTTTAGGTACTAAAATATAATGGATGATGGCTAAACTGGACAAAGGTAAAGAGATTATGCAGCTGGTATTTTCTTGATGAATAAGATATGATGCTACGCATGGGAATTAAATGGAGTAAATTTTGGATATATCTATGATCTTGGACAAGATCCCAATTAAGGATGGAGGTTTGCCATCTTGTGGATTTAGCTGGGATGATTCACATGGTTTGTAGTAGACAACTACATGATGATGTGTATAGGGGTCCAAGGGTCTCCTCGGGATGGGCAGCCGACTAGTGTATGAGGTGTTACCACCATGAGGTTGGGGGTCAATTCCTGCTAGTAGCCAGGTTTCTGTCCTCTCCCATGCACTTTGGTCACTGCTCGGGCTAATAGTCATTCGTGATTTATCTCCCTTCACATAATCTGGGGATGAGCTGTGAGGGGCGCCTAGGGTGAGTGTTATCACCTTTTTGCCACCACATGTAGGGGTCTAAGGTTTTGATCGAGGGCAAGGTGTTGCAATAGGAGCTGTGAGCATTGACATCGATCTGTAGTTGCAGGAACCCTTTAGTTTCATTGGCGGCAGTCACAGTCAAAAGGGGGAGCTAGATCTGAATCTAATGCTTGTGAGTGCAACCACCAAAAAAGAACAGTGAAGGTTCTTGGTCCAGGTTATCATTGCAGGGAAGGGCTGTGGAGGAAGAAGGTGACTAAGTGGAGATGATCTGGTGGTGGCCACAACTGTCCGGTAGAGATGCTGGTTCACTGGGGTTGCACAGATTAGTGGAAAAAATAGGCATGGGTTGTTGGGGAGCTACAGGTGCTGCAAAAGTGGAGATGGCGGATTTGCAGGAACTACCACAATTGCATCTTTCCTTCCAGTGAAAAAGGAAAATTCCCTTGAGAAGAGGGAAGGGTAAAGACGAAACCTTCACCCCTCTCATGAGTTCAGAGTTGGGGAGGCTTTGTTTGTACCAGAGCATGAACAAATTTGGTTAAGTTGGTTGTGAGTAAGATTTGTGGAAGGGAAAAAGTTGATGAGGATTGCAATGGAGGATAGGTGTAATTTGTTCTGGATTGTCGTGTGTAGTTGAAAGACTTTTAGTCTGAGGAAGTTGAAGCCTTCTCTCTAGTGGGGAAGGTCTCTTCTAGGGTTGGCAGTTCCAGTCCTTAGGTGTCTGATGCTTGGTGGTCAAAGCGGGAGTGCTGAAGCGGATGAGGTCAAGGGAAGAGAGGGTCTCAAGTCTGTTCCTTGGTGACAGGTTTTACAAGAGGCTGTGAGAATTGCCGATTGATACAAAACGAACAGAGAGGGACTGAAAAGATGAGCAAAGGGAGAATGAGAAGATGTGAGTTACAGATTAATGCAAAAGGAGAAGGATGCATGCTGACTGGGAAGACGATGGCAGCAGGTTTTGTAGGTACTAGAGCATCAGGAAGTGGAATCACATGGAGTTGGAACAGAGGAGAGAACGTCGAAGGTATCAAACACGAAATCATGAACCGAATTAGGAATTTGGCCCTAAAACCATTTGATGCATAATGAGGCCACCTTGATCCAAAATTGATGTGACATCAAAGGATCAAGTCTTAAACAGAACAAATATTCTCACACTAGAGAACAAATTAACGAAGAAGAAATTTTTATTATGCAAAAGATAATTAACATGCGGCTTGGGTGTCCCTTTTACAGACTCCAACCCAAATAAAATTTTAAGTAAACTAAAATTGTTCTAGGAAAGAAATAATCACATACCTAAAATGATTATCAAACTAGGAATTAAATCTTGTATCATCTAATAAAGATAATCATCAAACCAAAAACTATCTTAGTCAACTAATTTTACTTGCATCTACCAAAATAAATTTTGCAAATTTAAAATTCGTATAAATAAATTCCTAATTTGCATGGTTAACAATGCATACTCTATGGATCATCTAGGAATCCAGGCATGTAACAAACAGTTTGCTTCAAAAATTCAACTACTACATGCCCTTCTTCACTTTTCCTGTGGTATCCATTTCCTTGGATTGGAAAGAAAATTTACATGGAATTGTACCTGATTTTTGTTGAGAAACACTATCATGTTGTTAATGCAGTCCTTTAAGCATAGTTTTACTTGTACTTAAAAGTTCTGGATGCACCTGACCAGTTACGATAACAATTTTTGTATATAAGACAAATGTTAGTCTGCAGTTTTTATTTGCATTTCTTTTTTGCTCACAGTATCATGATTTTCATGAATCTGTTTACACTACTCACTCAATTTCAACAATGATTACACCAGGTTTTATGCTGCAGAAGTTCTCCTTGCTTTGGAATACCTGCACATGTTGGGTGTTATTTATCGGGATCTCAAACCTGAAAACATCTTGGTCCGTGAAGATGGTCATATAATGCTCTCTGATTTTGACTTGTCTCTCAGGTGCTCAGTGAGTCCTACTCTGCTCCGATCCTTAGATTCAGAAGAGTCTGCAAAGAAGCTCATAGGTCCCTGTGTGGAACATAGCTGCATTGACCCTCTTTGTCTTCGGCCATATTGTGTTCAAGTTTCTTGTTTCACACCCCGATTGATGGCCTCCACAGCAGCAAGTACAGGAAAACAAAAATCTGACATGGGTGGCCAGGTAAGACTGCTTCCACAAGTTGTGGTTGAGCCCACTGATGCACGCTCGAATTCATTCGTCGGAACCCATGAATACCTAGCTCCTGAGATCATTCGAGGCGATGGACATGGGAGTGCTGTGGACTGGTGGACTTTTGGGATCTTATTATATGAGTTACTTTTTGCTAGAACACCCTTCAAAGGGGTTGGAAATGATGAAACATTAACCAACGTCGTGACGCAGAGCTTAAGTTTCCCTGAGAACCCATGTGTTAGCTTTCATGCTAAAGATTTGATTAGGGCTCTCCTAGCTAAGGAGCCGGAAAATAGGCTGGGATCAGTCACAGGAGCTGCCGAGATTAAGCAACACCCTTTCTTTGCTGGGATAAATTGGGCACTAATACGTTCGGCTCCACCACCTGAGTCACAAATCAATGATTTTGGGACGCCCGTGCTTATTCGCAAGAAAAAAGAAGGGAAGTGCCTCGATTTCAGGTCGAACAGACATGATGTGGAGTTTGAGTTGTTTTAGTAAAAGATGTCCTTTCAATGGACGAGTTCTGTAGTGTTCCAGTTCCTATCTGTTTCTATAAAATGTAGCCTAAGCTCCTGTTCCTTGTTCATAACTCTGCGTTTATGAAAATGAGCTCCATCAGTTCTCTCTTGTTCCCTACTCTTCTTGCACATACCAGCTGATCGATAGGAATTTAGTCAAGAAAGAGTTGGCCTGTGTGTACAAAAACTTCATGTGTATCCCATCCTTCAATGACTATTACTATGTAGGCTCAATGGGGGGCATCAGTATCATTTTTCTTCGTATCTGTGAGTGAATAATGTTGCATTGTGTTGGTAAAAGTAGAGCACTAATATTGCCCTCCATAGAATGTCTGTACCAAGTCAACATCGACTTTGTTTTCCAATCCTATTAATTTGGATGGCTGGTTTAGTGGTTTAACACAAAACCGGGACTTCCCTTGTAGCCTCTCTCCTCTCTCTCTTGAAAGTGCCTCGTGTAAGTGCACTTGTATAAGCACAATATTCATTAGTGAAGGGATATCTTTGTGCAAGTACGATTGTGAAAGTATGATCTCTGTTGGTGAAAGCATATCTGGTGCTAAATTTTGAAGAGCTCTCTATTTGGCCATCTATTGGCCTAAATGTGGAGTTTCCCATACATGTTCATGTAAGCCCCTTCTTGCCTATAGTCGACTAGATATGGAATCTATGTCCTCGATTAGGCAAAGATGAACGATCTATATATGAGGTCATTTGTTTTCTTAAACCCCAGTAAAGATGAAAAGATTGATGCAATTGAAAGACTTGAGCGCACTAGTGGAATTACGGAGCTGTGTCGAGATCTTGTTAGGTAGCTGATCAGACTGCAGCTTCGCTTGGCGTCTACGGTTTTGTTCTCGAGCAACAGAGACTTAGATTCTACTCCACTCAAGCCTTTCATTCCCTTCCACATGACACTTTGACACCACCATTCATTCATTCCCTTCACTGTAAGGCATTTATTTAATCACTACTGAAATTGATTCATTTGTACCAAGACTTTGTTAAAGGATGAGAAGATTTCGAGTAAGAAATCATTTGGAACACTTGTGATTAGGTAGAGGCTTGTCAGTTGTTTGGATTGCTTTGAGAACCAGTTGTATGAGGAAGAGCAATGCTATATAAAGAGGAGAAGAAGATAGGAGGCAAGGTCTATTAACTGAGCCATGCAAACTCCAATTCAGCAGCAGCAACAACAACAGAGTTTATGGATCAGGAGTTCTACACACAGCCAGAGAGATGGCACATCAGATGAAGAGAGGGAAGATGAGGATGAGGCCTTTTCATCCAGAACAACTCTCTCCACTTTCCGAGCGAAGGAAGAGCTGATTGAGAGGAAGAAGATGGAGATCAAAGAGAGGGTGTTTGCGAAATTGGGCAGGGTTGAGGAGGAGAGCAAAAGGCTGGCTGTGATCAGAAAAGTAAGTGCATATTTCAAAAAGGAACATAAAATTTGTGGACCATGAGCATTTCTCTCGTTCTTCATCAGGAACTTGAAGCAATGCTTGATCCAACAAGGAAGAAAGTGTCAGCTATGCGCAAGAAGATCGACATGGTGAACCGTGAGCTGAAGCTTCTGAGCCAGAATTGCCTCAAGAAGGTTCAGAATTATTTCAATTCTTATTTGCTATCAATTCCATCTTACTGTTGTAGCCATTTTTCATATATTACCTCATGAATTAAGGAGAAAGAATACATTCATGCTCGCGAAGCATTCGGTGACAAGAACCGGGAGAAAGCACAACTAGTAGACAAGCTAATGGAGGTGAACAATTCATCAATAACTTGTATTGCAACTTTACCATTTTCTTGTTGTTTCCGACATGGAGCTATGTGAGGTCTGATCGAATCTTTTGATGGCAAAGTAGTTGGTCAGCGAGAGTGAAAGACTGAGGATGAAGAAGCTCGAGGAGTTGAGCAAGACAATCGACTCTATTCGATAAATCTATGACAATATCGTTTATGGATTTGAACTGAGTTTCTTTTTTTTTCCTACTGTTTTTCGTTTGATTGGATTGTGTGGTTTCATGGATGGGTTTATCAAAAGAAGATTATAAGAATAGTTGAACTGTGTTAGTTTGTATCATATGAACACACTAGTTGTTGTAGGATTGAAGAAGCGCGTTAGAGGGAGATGAATAGTGCGAGTTGCTTTTTTATATTTTTTGAAAAATGCATAGTAGAAATAAATAAAACAAAAATAAAGCTAACATGCATCTTTCTTGTTTATTAGATGTGTTACTAGTCTAAGGTCCACGATCATTGATCACTTTTATTGGACAATCCACTATCAATTCGTCAAATACAAAAATTCGAATATGCAATACAATTAATGAAATAACAAATACTAACAACCAAAGAACATTCGTTGTAGAGTGTTTTGTCGGTGCAATGTTTCGATGTCGCAATAGAATTTCAGAGTAGCACGAATGATGTTTGAACGTAGTAGATGAGTGTATGATCTCCTGGTCGAAGGTTCTTTTTATAGCCTTTTCTAGGCGCCTGGACCGGCTCTAGGCGCCTCCACCGAGACCTATCTGATCCACCTTCATCACTGAGTTATCCAACTCCGGGCGCTTAGATCCCTTTTGGGCACTTGGACCACTGATGTTGTACCACTTGAGCAAAACTCTATCCACATATTCTCTGTCTCTTCCCGAGCACCTGGATCTCTTTCGAGCGCTTGGAAGATGATCTGCTCTAGCCAACTAAAGTTTGCCACCTCACCTATCAAATCATACCCATTCCAAGCGCTGGAACCCTTCCAGGCGTCTAGATCAGCTAGTCCAGTGATTTTGCTCCTGCATCACAAAGTTAATTAACACAGAACAGAAGCATAATAGTATAAAACTTATGATCTTTGACAGTCATTCAACTATCCAATCATGATTTTTGGATTTCGCTGAAATCCTAGGTCGGATCAATACTTATTATTTCTTTTGAGGGAACATGTCCTCACCTACTTCTCTCAGGAGACATTGCCTGACTTGATAAACATCCGGTCTTTCATACCGTGTTTTAACTTCCTGCTTGACATTCGGTCCTCTGACCCCTGGGCTTTCTTTCGATGTCTGGTCATCCAGACGCATTGACCTGTTGGAAATCCAGTCCTCCAGAGCCGTCTAGACATTTTGCATGGTGTACTCGATCTACCAAGTTTTCTTGCCCAATCCCAAGGACCAGGACTTTTTTGCCTAGCCTCAATTAGGATTTCTACTCATAGCGACAACTAGGGCTTTCCCTTTGTCTAGTATCCATTAGGGCTTTTATCTTATCTACTATCTAGTCAACTTGACTTATTAGGACTTTATGGTTGAGCTACCTGTACACTTAGCTAATATCATTAGATTACAGCATAACTTAACTTTGAACCTTTTGGCAATATTAAAACTAGGTTTATTTATCTAGTACTTCTTCCACCAACTAACCACTTCGTCAAAAGAATCATAAAAAATTTATATATCTTTTTGCACCAAGTATCCAGATCAAGTATCTAGCTAGCTCACGTTGGTTAATTTTGAATGATTGACTCGATTTTATGAAAATTTTTCATCTGTCATTATGGTAAATCAGGAAAAACTCATAGCGGGAAGTCAATCAATTAGTCAACATTCTTAGGTCAATAACCCATTAAAAAAAATCTATTAATTTACCAAAATTAAGGCTCAATTCTTAAATATCTAAAAAATTAAAAAGAGGTCCTGCCCTTGCACTAGTAGAGCCAAGTTTAACTATATCTAAGCTAACTGAACTCAAATTTATTCTAGAATATTATTCCAGCTTAATCGAATTCAATTATCAATATTATTATTTGATCCCAGCCTTGCTTACGGGTAAGTATGGCCCGCTCAGCCAGCCAGCCTAGCGCCATGAGGGTCCAACGGATGGACCAACCGAGACCTCGCCCGGGGATCCTTGAGCCAGGAAGCTCCTCGGAGTATCATCCAGTCAGCGACGAGTAGGGTCGGTCAGATCGACCCCAAGCTCCTCCTGGCTCGGCCGCCTTAACCCCCATCCCGACCCATATCGGGGCCGGGTGAGCCAGTCGGACGCGTGGCGACCCACGCTCCCGCAGCATCACATGAATCATATATCTAACAGAATCAGCTAGACATAACTCGATAAACCCCCGACTCAGGGCGTACCCTTTGCCTCAACTCTCTCAGTCGGACGCGTGGCTGCCCACGCTCACTGGCCATTACCCGACCCGGTCCTTGACACTCGGACTCGCAGGTCGGCGCTCGGGGTACGGGCTCTCTCGCCCCTATGCCTCCTATGTCATTATATCCAGGGTACGACCTTGCTATCGAGGCACCGCACACCTTACTCATCTCTGGCATATCTCGCGGTCAGTCCGCCAATCCAATACTTTCGTACTGCTCGAGCACCCCGCGCCATGCCGCGCCACTACTCATTGCTCTCATACGAGCTGACAGGTACCACCCCTTGTCTCGTCAATACGGACAAGGGTTGTCAGCTCCCCCGACTATATAAACTCTTCACTCCTCCTACCGCAGGTATGCGCGCGAGCTCTCCTCACTACTGCATTTCCATTCAGCTCCACTATTTTTCCTGCGAATACTGACTTGACCGTCGGAGTGCCTGATCGGGGAAACCCCCGGTGGGTTTGCTAACGGTCATCGTTTTGCAGGCAAGAGCCAACGTGGAGCCAGATCAACGCCACCTCACTCGCTCGTGATGCCCGGGAGACCATCCGGTCCTTGGGATCGCCACCTCACTTCGCGACAGGATCATTATTCTTATTATTTATATTAAATTTTTATATATTCATAAAATTTATAATAATTTTTTTAACATATTATGAATATTAAATTTAGAAAGAATAAAAAAATTCCATAAAATTATTAATGATTTTATAGAAGAGGTGGATGATTATCAAAGATTTTATTAAATCGAACATCAAACATATTCATTGATTCATTTACCATCTTATTTCTCGTTCTAGCTGGATTATTATCAAAGATTTTATTATTATTTTTTAAAAATTATCATTCGAATATTTAAATCAATAATAAATTATCATTCGAATTTAGTCATTTGCAATGCCAATCACATGCCATCCATCCCTAGTCATTATCAGTCACAACCATCGACAACTCTGCAATGCCACCTCCTTTCACCGCTGCTTGATCTGGAAATTGCATGCTTCAAGAAATTTCATGTTCAAGAGTCGTCAATTATATACGAAATAAAAATATGATTTATTGATTTAAATTTTTCAGCCCAGATGTCTTATTTCATCAGTAAAAATTATAATTTATTTTTCTTAATATTTGTGAGGCGGGACCAGAGCCTAAGGTGGTTCCACCTTTTTTAGCAATTGATCGGCCGGTGACGTGAAGTCGCGTCATGATTCAGCACGCGACGCGAGCAAAGCCCATCGGAATTGTGCTTTGCGGACAAGACCAAGCTCCGTCGTCCTCCGCCCCGAGATGCCGAGAATATTCGCCAATTGTTTATGGACTTATCTATGCTTCCATAGATTTGGCCCGGCCGGGAAAAAAAAAATCTTGCATAGATCGCGCTTGTTGGATCATGCACGAATCTGGCCAGGGCCGCCCGACCACGTGGGCGTTTCTAGATTATTGCGATCGATACGAGCGAGAGACGAGGTAAGGTTCTATATCATGCGAACGATTCCTCGATCGCATGCTCTTCTGCTCGGTCGAGTGAGATCTGACATCTCGTGTCTAGTTAATTCGGTGGTGGCGCATGAAGGGGAGGCCGGAGTCGCTGCTGGGCCGGGTGGGCCGCCTCGCGCGAGGTCGCCGGCCTCGGAAAGGCTACGCCGGCGGGCGGGAGAAGCCTAACGCCGTCGGAATTCTCGCCTTCGAGGTCTGCGTCTTCATGTCCAAGGCCGCTCAGCTCTGGCGCGCCCTAGAGGACGACCGCCTCGCCAGCCTCCGCAACGTCGCCCTCCGCCACGAGGGCGTCCGCCGCCTCGTCTCCCACCAGGACGACGTCCTCGTTTCCCTCGTCCTCACGGAGATCACCGACGCGCTCGCGTTCCTAGTCGGCGCCGTCTCCCGCCTCTCCCGTCGCTGCACCGACCCCCTGCTCCAGGGCTTCGACGGCGCGTTCGCCGATCTCGTAAACAACGGCGCCGACCCTTTCTGCTTCGAGTACGCCGGGCGGAAGATGGAGCGCAAGGTGGAGAAGATGGAGCAGTTCGTGTCGGTCGGCGTCTGCCTGCACCGGGAGCTCCAGACCATGTCGGAACTAAAGCAGAATCTGCAGCTGACGGCGGCGGACCCCGACGCCTGCCGCCTCCACCCCGGAGCCGTCGCCGAACTCAAGAACAAAGTCCTGTGGCAGAAGCAGCAGGTGAAGCTCCTTCGCGACGACTCGCTTTGGGTTCGAACCTTCGACTACGTCACTCGCCTGCTGGGCCGCTCTCTGTTCTCCATCGTCAGCCGGATCAGGCACGCGTTCGGCGGCCATCTGGAAACAGAGGAATCCTCTGCCTCCGGCCTTCCAGTTTCGTTACGCTCGCCGGTTGCAAGCGCCGATCAGGTCTTCGCCGGGCAGTGTTTCCCCGCTCCCGGCAGAGGGAGCTCGCTTCCTCCCACCTGCAGGAGCATCAAAATCCTCACGTCGGCATTGGAGCCGAGGCTCGGGCTACCAAATGCTCCTCCGGCGACCATCGGCGCGGCGGCCCTCGCGCCGCATTTCGCCCGCGTCATCCTCTTGATCCAGAAGCACGCTGCGTCGCCATGTCTGATCGATCCCTACGAGAGAGACGAGCTCTACAGCATGCTGACCTCGAGCATGAAAACCTCGCTGCGAGTCAGCCTAAAGCCAAAAGCTGAAGTCCCGACTCCGCTCGATCCGGACATGGCGGCGGAGCGGAGGGCGGCGATGGACAGGACGCTGCAGTGGCTAGCGCCGCTGGCGGAAAACACGTCAAATGGCACCTGGAGCGGAACTTCGAGAAGGAAAGATTGGTCCCCTGCTACAATGTCTACCTGGTACAGACGCTCTACTTCGCGGACCAGAAGAAGACGGAGGAAGCCATCGTCGAGCTGCTCGTCGGCTTGAACTACTTGTGGAGATACGGAAGGGAAGTCAACGAGAGAGCTGTGGCAGTGTGCTCGCGCCGCCGACGGAAGAAATCAAGATTCAAGATCGCCGGAAAACAAGAAGACCGCCTGCCCCTTGATTGTTCATAAAGAAAACGTCGATATGGTGAGGCTGATGGAACTTACAAGAACATTTTTTTTTCTTTTTGTTATTGCATTTTGATTTTTCAGAAGATATATATTGATTAAAACATGTTGTGTGGGAAAAGGAGATGAGTTTGATGAGAATTATCAGTTGGGTGAAGGTGGTGAGTTTTCAGTGAGTGTGTGAGCTAAATAATGATGAAAATTTGACTGCCCTGTTCTTCATGGATCACTTGTACATAGAATGTGAGTATTGTCATATAAAATTTGAAAATTAAAATCTGACAAAATTAATATATTCGTCCTCTTCATACGTTAGTCATAGTATCCGGGTTAGTAGCCTTTATAATTTTTCTCCTCCGTGTTAATCCTGAAATGAGTTGGTTAGGATGTTGAGGATGAACGGATTATCTTTTATCACCACTTGTACATAGAATGTTGTACCAACACATAGTAAGCATCAATTTTTATTGCATTTCCATTAGTTACTTAATCTCAATTCTCTCTTTTGATTTTTTTTTTCGATTCTCTCTCTTTTTTTTATTTGTTATCCACATTAGTGATCAGTTTAATTTCATATAAATTATCAGAATAAGAAGTGGGACTATCAATACTTTTAGATCAATTGTCAATTAAAAAAATTATTTATTTATTCAAGTTGAAATTTAATCCTCTCAAGAATTGAGTTTAACTCTGCATCATGTAGCAAATGCTCGAGGTATTCAATGAATTTAAAAGGTAGTAATTTTAAAGTAAAAGGGGTCTCCCAACATAGAACTTTATTATTTTTTCCCCTCTAATTTCTTCTTGAAATACCTTTTTTATTTCTAATTTAACTAGGATAGACACATATATTGGGAAATGTTATTGGTTAATCTCCTAATGCATTTGTGATTACTAAAACTTAAGCATAGAAAATAACACTACCTTGAAAGAGTCTTCAAAAAGGCTTATAAAAGCATGGTAGGCATAACTTTAACACTAAAACTCAGCTTCTAGGGTTGACCACACAACAAAAAGAACTCACCACATGAGAGGATATATTTACATTCTTTATGGAAGAATTCTAAATTCCATTAAGGTTACTTCCTTGTAATTTCATAGGTACACAATTTAGAGAAACATCAACCTTTTGCAACACAGCTACTTTTGCTCGGTCGAACTAGGAGTTCACCTAGCATATTGGATTATCTGCTCGAGTCTCTCCAATAGATAAGTTGAAAATTGAATTTCAATTTCAAGTTCAATTCAGCAACTTTGGCCACTATCTCCGGCAAAAAGATTGTCCAACACGATCAACCGGGAGAAAGTAAGGAGAAGATCAAGTGGGTATTAGAACACAAAATTGAGGAGATTTGGGTGTTAAGCCAACTCAGAATGGGAATAACTTTAGTTAAAGAATTAATTTTTTTTATAGATCACATGCTAATTGGGTTTGATATGAGTGCCATGAAATCTACTTAATCAAAACAAAAAAATTATAAAATTTAAGAATATTGCATTCTTTCCTTGTGGAAAGTTTGATCATCAAACTATTTACCTCCAACAAATAAGGAGTTATTGATATTCTATATCCTTCTCCCATTACAGAAATGAATGACGTCATCATCTAACTTTCATATAGTGAAAATAAATATGATTTATTTATCTAAGACACATTCATTAATAGTTTTCTTATGATTAATTAATTGCCTTTGATCCTGTCGCCGAGCGTAGTGGAGCCGCAACCGGATGACGGTGTAGCGATGGGTGACGTGGATGCCGACGGGATGTCCTCGCGCAGAATGACGGCACCGTAGGGGGTATCCTCCGACGGAACGGAAGCGGATGTCGCCTGGTGCACGGCTGGAGGTGGACCTGTTGAGGAAGATGACCGTTAGTAACCTAGCCGGGAGACGTCCCGGCAAGGCACTCCGACGGTCAAGTCAGTACTCCGATGAACAGGAATAATAGAGCAATGTAGGTGAGGAGCTTCGTGAGCGCGCGTACCTGATAATGAGGAGGGGAGTGGCTTATATAGCTGGGGAAAAGGACCAAGTATGGCCTGTGTCAGGATTCTCTGACAGGGTCAGAAGATATGGTATGGTTATGTCGATTTGAGTATGGCCTATGTCAGGATTCTCTGACAGGGTCAGAAGATATGGTATGGTTATGTCGATTGTAACCAACCTTCTTTGTCGTATACTATTTGTCTTATGTGAGGACAAAGACAGGTTTCTGTAAGTCGGCGCCTGTCAGAGAGTGTCAGTTCGTACGAGTAGTGACAGCCTGTTACCTGCAGCTGGTGCAGGTGTATTTTGTCCTTATCCCAGGGTGATTTCGAGAGAGTGCCCGAGTGGACACCCGGACGGCACGCCCGGATGGATATCAAGCATGGGCATAAAGGACTGCCGGGCGGATGCACTCGGCTGAACGAGGCGTGTAAGCCTTAATGTGGCCGGGCGGATGCACTCGGCTGAACGAGGCGTGTAAGCCTTAATGTGGCCGGGCGGAAATACCCGGATAGACGAGGCGTGTAAGCCTTAATGTGGTCGGCCGGGTTTGACCGGCCGGATGAACCGTTATATTTATTCTAACCGGCCGCCTTAAGTCCGACCGGCCGGCGAAGACCCTGGGCCCGGCCAGGATGTTTGTCGAGTTGGCTGCCGTACAATGACGTGGACCTTGAAGCTGGCTAGGTCGTTTGCCACGTTGGCTACCCGTATGGTGCCAACTATATGGCATGATCAGCCTTACTTTTAAATGTCATTCACTCTTTTATGTTTATTAATAGAAAAAAAACATTGTAAGAATACAGAAAACAGGAGGGCTATACTATGAAATTTCCAAATTTGAGGGTGCATACGGGATTCTCCACAGATGGAGGGCCTATTTGCAAAATGACCATTGCATTTATTCCGCTTCCTTTTTCTCTTTCTTGCGAATTCCGCCGGAGATCTCTTCCTCTTCTTCGCGAGTTGCCGCCTGAGATCGCGAACGCAGCACCGGTTCTCCTTCTCCTCCGATTGAAGCCGACGCCAACAGACCTCCTCTTCTTTGGATCGAGCCAACGCTGTGGACCGCCTGCGTTGTCTCCCTCTTTCTTCATTCCCAGCGCGAGGAAGGGAGTGGTATAGCTGACCGATCGAGGAAAATTTTGGGTGTTTTAGTTCCAATCCGTGGCTGCGATCGTTTGGCCACCGACGATCGATTGAGGTAAGGGTTGGTTTAGTCCTTCTTGAGCTTGGATGAAGCGTTGTGCTGCGTTTTGATGCATGATCGATGTTTTCCTTTCTGCTCTGCCGAGAGTTCCTTCTCTATTGGTACGATTCTTGATACGACTTTTTAGGGTTAGATCTGATGTTGTGGGGTATGTGGGATTTGGTTTGGTACAACGAGATCTAGATCCTTGTTGTGAGTTCCTTCTCAGAGTTTAGTTCTGTTTTTTGGATTGGGATTTCAAGTTTTGCCATGACTAAGTTGGGTTGGGACTAATCTTGGGGATCTTTGTTCGGATTAGTACTGATCATGGTTTTTGATTCGATTTTAGCTAATATTTATGATCCCGACCCTGCTTGGATGTAGAGTGGCCTGTCAGCCTGGCGCCTCGTCAGACGGAGATAGGTCCAAGGGGCTCACGAGCCTGCCGAACGCAAGGTCCAGGGCGGTAGTTCGACCCGTTTCCTCCGAAGCTAGTAGGATACCAACCCCGACTGGGACGGCCGATTCGCAACGGAATGCCTCGAGTTAGGGGAACCTCGGGTCAGGAGGGTCCCGAGTCAGAGATGCCCCGAGGCAGAAAGATACCGGGTCTTCGACTACCTCCTTCTGGGTCCGGTCGAGTCCGGTCGGGTAGGCCAATCTAAGCGTATCCTAATTCGGGAAGCACCATTACATGGGCCGTAGCAGTAGGACCCGGGAGCACTCTAAGCCGCTAGTCGGCACTAGCACTCGAGGTTTTGTCGTGATCCACAGAACACCCACTCCCTGACACGGGATTAGCAGACGAAGTATGGGGTTGGAGCAAACCTGATACCATTCAGGTCCGAATCACGAGTATCTCGCTGACGCCATAATCTTCCTGCCATCCCCTGGTATCCCGTACTAAGACCGCCAATGCCCATGTCAGGCCGAGCGGCGCCTGACGGCGCTCGCCTATAAGTTGACATCGCCCTTTCCTTATTTCGGTATGCGACACAATACCCTGCCACCCTGGCTATGCCTTACCCTGTCCTCGTATACGATAAAAGGTGGCAGACCGGGAAGAAGCTGTCAGCTCCCCCGGCCATATAAGCCTTCCTCTCCTTGTCCCCCCGGTTCGCGCAATAGTATTTTTGCTACTGTTCCATTGCTTTCGCTCTTCCACCACCGGTGATTGACTTGACCGTCGGAGTGCCTTGCCGGGGACTTTTCTCGGCGGGTTCGCTAACGGTCCTTTCCTTACAGATCGGAGCCAGCCTCTGCAGTTCGTGATCTTCGGGAGACCGCATGCTCTTGGGAGTCTACCTCGCTTCACGACAGGATCAATTTAGAATGAGGTCTTATTGCTAAATCCTATGATTTCAAGTTTGTGCCGAGGAATCCTTGTATTGGAAATTCTACTACAAAGTTGGCCATGTGTTCTCGAATTTGTGTTTACAGCAGGTTGTTCTATTTTCTCTGATGTTGATGAGTTTTGGTATTGGTTTTTTTTATTAGTAATTGTTGATAACAAATTTGGTGTAGGAGAGTGCTTGGGTTCCTCTCACGAGTACTTTGTTTGTTTTATTGGAATATATTTCTTTTGGATTGTTAGTATTGTTAGTATGTGGGGAGCATTGCATTAGCTCTATTTTTCTTCATCAGATTGCTCTTGTTTGGAATACGGGGCTTGGTGTTGCTGTGAGCTTCCATAGAGGTGAGGAATTTGATTTGTGTGCTTCATTTTTTGCTGCGAGCTCATTGTTTGGGATGTGCTCAGTTTTGCTTTCAGGTTGGGTCAGGTTGTCACAGTGAGCTCTTTTGATTTTGGAGTGTTGTGGTTTGCTTTTGTGTTTTAGTTTCTTGAACCTGACCGTGAGCTACCCTATGAGATGGGATCTTTGTTTTGGATTAGGTACTGGTTGGGAAGTATGATTTGGACGTAGACTTGAGTTAAGGATTTAAATCTAACCTCTATGTTTAGATTATAAATTTGAGATTGATCATTAGGAGTAGAATGATTCTAATGGGGTTGTGTTATATTAGCTAGTTGGTATTTGTGTGAATAGTTAAATAATTATGCTTGTGATATAGGATTTTGACTTGGATATTTCAGTTTCGGATTTTGGACGGGAGGTTCTCTTCGCGTACGAGCACTTACTTGGAGGCGGGTACTTCTGACTTATCTATTTAGATATTGTCACAGATTTTATGCATAGTTAATTTATAGATAGCAGTAGAGTTTTATTTATTTCCTGCTTCCATATATATTTACACATGATATTAGCTGCTTGTTTAGATGATAGATATATTTCTGTATTGTTTTGAGGTTGAACCTCCTTACCCTTTATTGTCGCATATGTTGTATATCGTGATTAGAGATAGAATATCTTATACCCAGCACTAGGGCTAGGATATGATGCATAATTATATTTGGACCTCTGCATATCATGTTGATGATTGGTAGACTAGTTAGGTAGGTGTGATGTATGATAGTGCAATGCATCGTTCTTGCATGCGCATGGGCTGGCGGTATAGTGCTCTCAGTCATGTGGTTGAGACATGTGATCTGTCATGACGGTCATGATCTACACACATTGTCATACGCGAGTAGTGGCTATTAGAGGGTACGCACCGTTGCCCTGTCGAGACTCTGCACGGTCACTCTTGAGCAGTGATTCTGGTGCATCGTAGCAGTCAGGGACCCCTCTGGGTGTGGGCAGTAGTTTTGTCGTATCTCCACTCCATCACTCATAGGTAGTGTTGCTGGAGCATGGTAGCAGGCACTAGTGATACGCGGTGATCATAATCTGTACACATTGTTACTGGCGAGTAGTGACTATTGGAGGGTACGCATAGTTGCCCTGTCGAGACTTTGCACGGTCACTCATGAGCAGTGATTCCGGTGCATCGTAGCAGTCAGGGACCCCTCTTGGTGTGTGCAGTTGTTCTGTCGTGTCTTCGCTCGGTCACTCATGGGTAGTGATGCCGGAGCATGTGATAAGCACCATTTTATTGATTATTTTAATTGTTAAAATTCATGTTTGACCTATGTTTTTATTGCTTAATTGTGATTTTTCCCTAGGTTTTAGAACTTTCTCTTATTTTGGACTTAATTGTAAATTTACACAATTTTTGGATTATTTGGCCACTAATTTTTTGATATATTTTTGTAGGCATGAAAGGATCCTGGACCTAGGGCATACTGGGTCAAACTTGAGTCGGATGTGAACCGGATCGAATTATCAAGCTTACAATTAATCCGGGCCGTCCGATTCAAGAGCGGCTAGATCTGAGCCATCCGGGACGATCTGAAGCAATCCGAGCTAGGGTTAGGGTTGATCAAGCTCTATGATCAAGATCTGAAGGTTTCATTCCAATCAGAGCTAAATCAACCGTTGGATCAAGCAAGGAGGGCTCTAGAGCGTCCATTCACAGATAGAGTTGATCTGGACCATCCGTTGCACATCTGGAGGATCCGAGCTACCACGAGGCAGATCCTGACCCCAGATCATCATCATAAAAGTTTGGCTCCAATCAGAGCAAGATCAACCATTGGATCTTCTCCAATCAATCACATTCGTCCGTTGATAACTATTTAATCAAAATTTCGCCGCAGCCCAGCCTTGTCGCGTCTCCGCCGTTCTTCATCTTCTTCGTCGAGTTCTTAGCGTTTTCTTCACAGTTCTTCAATTCAAGGGGCGCGACCCCTTAATTCTTCATCTGGATCAAGGTTTGGATCGCTGGAGGATACTTTGTTGGAGATTTCAGCTCAAATTCGCGCCGGACAGAGCTTGTTTGAGGGTTTCGACAGCTCTGTGGTCCGGGAGCTTAAATCTCAGCTACAATCAATTTCCGACGACCTGGGCCATTTGTAGGGGTTCTCAGGTGAGCTCAGGTCTTCTCCAAATCACCATCGCAGCTCAACAACTGAGATCGAAGCTTTCGGATTGGAAATTTCCCCAACTGTGCAGTTCGAGCAGAGTTTACCAAGCGGAGCTGTTTTCCAGCGAATTGCTGAGCTTAGGGGTTCGAGGCCAGCCTTTGCGTGACGAACAAAGAAATCTTGAGCTAGGGAAGCTTTGAGGAGTAGCTTAGATAGTTTAATTTCGTTTGTTTAGCTGTAATTTCCATTACTGCTGTAGTTTAGTTACTGTTTTCGAATTTCAGATTTGGTTAATCTCGTTTCCTACTTGTTTCTGCTTAATCTAGCTTTAATCCTTCAAGTTGAGTAGTTTAGGAACTTGTTTAGTGATAGAGTGAGTTAAATTTAAGTTTAATTGTAGCTTTAATTGTTGCGTGCCATTTTCTTAGCTGCGTATCAGACTCTTGTTCTGTTTTCTGCAACTTTCCATTCGGTTTCGAATTTTCAGTTTATTCCCAGTTGAATTTGTGTTTAGTTCATTCCCTTCGATTGAAGATAGCCTTTAGTAAGCCAATGCATTAGAGCTGAGCTTGATTTCCATTCAGTTCTATTTCTGAACTTTTAGCTCAGCCCTTGCGCATCAATTCTTCCAATTTCATTTCTGCAGTTCAGTTATTCATTCCTGCAATTCAATTTCATATCTGCTGAATTATGTATCAACTGAAACCCAGCAAACTAATTGACTTTAGCTTGAGTTTTAGTCGGTTTTGTTTCGAAGTTTCGCATTGCATCAGTTCTGAAATTAGCAGCTTTCAATTCAGTCTACTACATTTTTGTTCCTGAAATTGGCTTCGGATTCCTTAGTTTCTGCATCCATTTGAGCTTGAATGTTGCAGCGATTCATTTGCTTTACAGCAATTATCTTGTACAAGCTCAGTTTTGGCACATAGGTCTGTAATTGAATTGGACTGAAAAATTTTGCAAACACTGCAACTTCAATTCTGAAAGTTGATTCCATTATTTACCATTGAGTTCAGTTGCAGCATTGATTGTGTGGATATCAGTATTTCCTAATCCTTAATGAACTTTGGTTTTGCTACTTGATTTAGCTACCTAGTGATGTATGAAATCAGTTGGTTTTTGAAATACTGCACTGCGAATTTCAGTCATCTGAATTTCTGAATCCAGTTCTGTCATTCAAGTCTCAAGTTCTGCCATCCACCTTTAATTTCTGAAATTTTCAGCTTATGCATTCTGAATTCTTGCATTTGAATTTCTGCATTCAATGTTCTCCGAATTTCTGCAGTTGTTGGCAATGCAGTTTGTTCTTTTCGGCAATCTCATGTGTAAATGGTTTGCACTTTGTATCAAGTACAGCAATGGCATTGGTTTTGTATCAATTTGGTTGAAGCTTGATTTCCATTTGGTTTGTTTGGTGTAATAACTCTTGAAGAAGTTCTTTGCATTAGTATCATTCAAAACTTGAATTGTTTCCACATCAGATTTATTTTCCAAACTAGGGTAAATTGCATTTAAGCTTACAAATTATTTGAGTTCATTGTTGGAATCACTTGGGTTAAGTTCCATAGCCGAGTCCTTGCCTTTTTCCTTGATGTTTGCATTTCCAATTGCAACCCAAAACCCAATTTTGATTTGAAACCCGAAAACACAAACGACACTTAAATACAAGCGCGAATTAAACAAACCTTCAACTAGCCCCGAGAAAAATACGACCTGTGGCCCCTATATTACATTTTCATACTTTTGATTGTAAAAAGGGTTTCCAGCATCATTTATAAATTCTAAATTTGAGGCCCACATTCGTGACACATAGTTTGGGCCTATCAGCATGGTAGTACGCAGTAGTGGTATAGAGAGCCGTTGGCTCCCCCTTTCTGGCTTTGGGTACATGTCATGATGGGTTGTGTGACCCGCGAGCAGTTGGCTCCCCTCGTGCCTAGCTAGTTTTGAGGTTATGATTGTTGGAGCGGTTGGCTCCCTAACATTCTGTACACTCAGCCACCCAATGTAGGGGTAGCTGGAGTTCGTACAGACATCATGTGTATATGATGCATTATTGCATGATTGTCGATGTTTGCATTGTTGCATTTGCTCATACTTGCTATATTTGGTTACAGTATATGTATTTGACCTGCACCTTCAGGAGGTATGTGCACATAGGGGGGTTTGGTGACCTTACTTTACTCGTGTGATATGTGGACCTGATATGTACCATTTATTTAGTATTATAGATTTAGCATTTCCTGCTTATACTACTGATACTGTTGCCAGTTTGACTCTTACTGCTAGTATAGCTTACTATGCATACCAGATATATGTATTCACTGAGTTCTTGGACTCACACCGTCAGCCTTGTTTTTCATTTCAGGTTGATCGTCTGAAGTGCCTGACAGCTGTCCCAGTCCTTCTATTTCGGAGCGACTCGTGTTTTGGTTTGAGTTGTATTTACGGTTATACAGTATTTCCATTTGCTTTCGCTGTTTTAATTTCTGTTGTGTTATTTTATACGGCGGTATAGTTGTACTTTTGTGTGCCATGGAGGCCTTTGTTTCATTTTGTTTTGTCGTAAGTCGTACCGGTACGCAGTTTGTCGTCGTCGTCTTCGTTTGCTTTTCATTCGGTGGCTTGTTCCAGCCTTATAGGCTGCGGTACAGGCGGGTTGAGAGAGTCGTAAAGGTTAGATTTTCTGGATTGTCCGTCGGGTCAAGGGAGAAGCAGTTCGGATAGTATCGGACGGGCAACTCCTCGGGGCGTGACAAACATAATATGAATAATTAGAAAAATAAATATCAAACGTTCTATATAAAATGAGAACATGAGAAATATTTTTAGTCAGGTTGTTTATTTTGGGCAAATACTACCCAAACTAAAAGGATTAAAACTATTAGCATAAGATGCAAGTTGGTATTGGTATGAGTATTTATTGTAATAGGGTTTGAGATCAATTTTTAACGTGTGTAAAAAATACTTTGTTGGGTGTAGTCAGCCTCCCCCGTGTAAAGGGCTGATGCGTTTGGGCAAAATATTTCTCGTGATTTATATTCTAGGTAGGGTCGCCCTGAAGGGATCATTAAGGCAAACAGCTTCACCTTTTGGAACAATTAGATAACTGAAAATGAAAATATTGATATATATTTTGAAAAAATAAAGTAATGTAAAAAGAGATATAGAATTTGGGGTCATTTCCTAGCGGATATAAAAATGTCTTATACGTTGGATGTCTAACCTTCCTCGTACAAAGGATTATTACGTTTGGACAAAATATCTTGCATGATTTACTCTTTTTTAAAGTATGTAGGGTTGTTTTGGAGGGCCGTTGAGATGATAGACTTTCTTTTTGCTGCAATTAGATAAATGAAGATCAAAATATTGATATATACGTTGAAAAAAACTTAAGTAGTGTTACTTCCCCATTTTGCTGCAATTAGATAAATGAAAATCAATATATTGACATATACTTTGAAAAAAATAAAGTACTGCAAAAAAAAAAAATTGTTTGTTTGTATATAAGACTTGAGGTCAATTTTTAATAGGGGTAAAAATATTTCCTTAGATGTTTAGTCTTTCCATATAAGGGGATATTGTGTTAGGATAAAATAATCATCCTGATTTATTTCTTTTGTGTGAGACCATCTTAGAGGGGCCGTTAAGTGAATATTGTAATTAGATAAATGAAATCAAAATATTGATATATAGTTTGACAAAAAAAAAATAAATTATTGCAAAAAGATAACTGTATATTTGACTATATTCTCAGTGCATGACCTCTTTTTTTTTTAAAAAAAAAAGAAAGGAAATCTCTAGCTACCACACAAGTCACATTGCGTGTGCACTAGAAGGAACCAATAATCAATCAACAGAGGAATCTCATTTTAAGCTCTTTAAATTTCATGCCAAATTGATTATACTGCAGTAGAAAGCTGAAATGATGCTAACGAACAAGGTTCCTTTCTCTTTCGCAGTGAACCATCCAACGTGACCTTCTTCAGGTCCTACACCTACTGCTCTTAATTCTTAATTTCATTGAAGTGATCATAAGAACATTAATAAAGGCAGAGACAATAATGGCACTTATCTTTAGGGTGAGAATTGAAGGATCGAGTTGCTTTTCTATCTACAACTTTTCCCAATAGAACACTTATATCTTTAGGGTTTAGCTAGGGTGGGCGGTGGTCATGCTGCCATACCTTTCTCTTTATCAATTATATGATTGATTGAGCAGTAGCATTTCACTTTACGTGGACAACTACTACAAGCTTCTTTAGAATTCTATTATTCTTAAGAAAAAGAAAATGATAGTGCATGCATCCATCGACGCCTATAAATAGGTTGCATCTTCTTCCACCATGGTTCAAAAGCATTCAGATACATCTTCTCAGCAGTACTAATTAATCTCTTCCTCTATCACCATCGAGATGTCTTCCTGCGGTGGAACCTGCTCCTGCGGCTCAACCTGCAGCTGCGGCTCAAACTGCAACTGCAGAAATGGATGTGGAGGGTAATTAAGATCTCACAGTGTGCATGTTTCTTCCTCTATCACAGTGTATATATAGATTTCACCTTGACAAGTTGCAGGTCCAAGATGTGCCCGAACTTAGCTGGAGAGACTGCAGTGATCGTCGACCTTGGTGCTGGCAGCCAAAAGGGGTCTCGCTCGATCACTCCCTCCCATTAATTTGTCTTAACTTAGTTCCCTGATTAATTAACTTTAATATTGTGTATATATATATAGGAACACAGAGGGGTTTGAGATGGTGTCTGGGTTTGAAGGTGGAAACTGTGACTGCACAAAGTGCAACTGTGGAGGCAGCTGCAGTTGTGCTTGTTGTGGCTGCAACTAATCGACACTGCTCAGTATAAGGCCCTGCTCTCCCATGCATTAAATAAATTACATTGAGAGGGCATGTATCAATCATGCATTAGCATGTAAATTATTATCAATCAATCCTATTTGATAAATTAAGATCTAACAGTACTGTTATATCTATCATTTATAAGTGTGTGCTGTGTGTGTCTTTCATATTATATTTTCTTATTGTAGAGGATCAAAAACAAAAATATATATCACAAGAACTTAATTCCTTTTGGGGAAGGGTAGAAAGACTAAATTAGTTTTATATATATATATAAAGAGAATTGATAGTCATTTTGTACAAGTATATGTTTCACATTTTAATGGAAGTAGCTAGCTCGATGATTTTTGATCATTAATTAGGATTATGTTCGATGATAAGTGGTCCTTTAAGATATAATGAGTTGTATAAATGGTTAGTTGTGCCCTTTATACTTTTGAATATTGCTGTAGAAACTTTCATAAAGCTGATAAATCAACTCTAAAGAGGGATTTTGATAGATCTAGAGAAAATTAGAATGGTCAAGAACTAATTTGAACCCCTTCTGGTTCAAAGCTTTAATGAATTTGCAACCCTTTGTGGATGCTTTGTTCTAGACTTTGGAATAACTATGACTCTTATAATAAAGTGAGGTGGTCACAAATGCCATTTCAAGTGGCAAATGAGTTAAGCGAAGACAGAGGCATCTAGCTTGTTCCTCATGAGTCAGTTCTGAAGGTTGATCTTTGTCATGCTAATTAAGGCCTTTGGTCTGGTCAAGTCTCATGACAGAAACAAAGGAAACTCTTCTCCTCTATTCTCTCAGCAATATCGCTTTCTTGTGCCTCTTTCTCCACTCATTCCCTTAGCTGTCTTTCATCGCTAGTTTGGATACTCACCTCTTTTGTGTTGCCACCAAGAGGTCTGGGGTCAAATCCTGACAAAGCCAGTATGCCCACCCTCCTCACGTGCTAGCCACAGCATCCGGGCTAGTAGCCTCCATGAATTACCTCCTCCGTGTTGACCCTGGGACGGGTTGGCGGGGGCGAGCGATTCGCCTTTCTATTCCCACGGGATGAACTGATGATTAGTGCGTGGGTGTTGCCACCAAGAGGTCTGGGGGTCAAATCTTGACAAAGCCAGTATGCCCACCCTCCCCACACGCGCTAGCCACAATATCCGGGCTAGTAGCCCCCGTGATTTACCTCCTCCGTGTTGGCCCTGGGACGGGTTGGCGGGGACGCTGGGGGCGAGCGATTTACCTTTTGCCACCAGGATATAAGTCTCCTTTTATTAGGAATGAATGATGATTGTATGGATTGAGTTGAGTCGAGCTAGAGAGGAGGGGTGACTAGACAGAGGAGGGGTGACTAGACAAACCCTACAAGTTCAAATTATCTCTCTTACAAGATAAGAAAAAATTATGCTTGTTAGTTTTCAAAAGGTGCTCATGTATGTGGTTATTATTAAGACTCGTTCGGCAGATTTTTTAAATTAGTCAACTAATTTTACCTATTAGTTCACTAATTTTACCTATTAAACGATTGATTTTAACTATTAGTTAACTAATTTGATTAGTCGACTGATTTTACCTATTAGTTCACTAATTTTACCTATTAAACGATTGATTTTAACTATTAGTTAACTAATTTGATGAATTCGACCACTGAAACTTGTAGAATGACTCTTTTTGACATGACCAAATCAGTCGACTAATTTCCCAAATCATTAGAGTTGATTTGCTTCCATTTGTTGGAGCAAATTGATTCGACTGGTTTCCAAATCGATTCAACTGATTTTCATATTACTCAATTGATTTTCCAAATCAGTTGAATCAATTTACTTTTGCTTGCTTTTGGATTAAATCAATACAAATAATTTTCCCAATCACCCATGCATCCAATCCAACTATCTATTCGGGTTTCCACCGATCTCTCCAAGAATATAGTTTTTAACCTTCTTGGATTTTCCTTATATATCTTGCAGTGTTGTTAATAGCAGTAGGTGGTGGCAGGGTGGCCAATGAAAGCCTACCGCCAAGGCATCCTAACCGCTTAGGCGGTTGAATTTTTTTATGCATAAATAAGTTTCATGCAATACAATACAAGTAATATAAGATACAAATAAATATATAAATGCAACTAACAAGATAAGTAATAAAAATTCATCACCATATTAATACTAAAAAGTAATATTGTTACTAATACCAAAAGTTTAAGTTTAAAATTTAAAGTTTCGACCCAATATGACAACAAGCCAACAAGCATTACACTGAATATAACTAATCTTCTAAATCACCGAAACATGCACCATCAACTACATCTATAATTCTCTCTAAATCCTCATCAAGTTCTCTAATGAAAATCTTCCTCGTGTTCTTCGTTAGTTGTAGCACTTCATCCACTCCTGAGGGCTCCGCACCATTCTCCAAATAAGTCCTGAACCTGGCTCTACCTCATCTTCATCACCACCATCAACAAGCCAGTCTTGAACTTCACTAGCGTGAGAGGATAGAAACAAATCTCTACTCATTTCTCTTCCACTTTTCTTTTTCATAAGATTGATGTTGAATTTGACATATAAAAAATCATTCAATCTTGATGTCTCGAGCGTATTCCTCTTCTCAGTATGTATCTAAACAATTAGAATTTAATAAAAATTAATAAAATAAAAGAATAAATAACATAATTTATGAATTACTATTTATCCTTTCAAATTGGTTCTGACTTCTTTCACAGCCCGATAAACTACTTGTTAAAGAGAGAAATCTCATTGTCAATTTTTGTAAGTTTGGAGGGTCACCACCATAATTAGACCCCTATCCAACTTAAACAGGTAAAGAGACAAAAAAAAAAATCAAAAACAGTTAAAAGTGAGATGCATATTAGTGAATAGAAGTAAAGGAAAGACTAAAAAGATATACCCGAATCAAATTAAAGTCATGGTACACATCCCCCTTCTCATATGTTGTGATCGTCATTTTTCTTTCAAAGTTTCCAAATTTACTCTTATACGTCAACAATTCATCATTAGAAATGGTGAATTGTATATCCTCGTCGGTGGAAAAAATTCTCTCAACATAATTCAAGAACTCATTATAACATTGATGTCATTTTGTACGCTTGAATTTTTAAAATAAAAAATCGAATTCAACAGTGGCATAATGTAAAAGACAATCAAGTCTACCATCACTATAAGAAAATTATCATATACCCACGGTAAATTTTAGCCACATATATACAAATTGTAGGTATACGTAACATATAGCCACAAAATATATGACATCGTCACTATAAATTATAGGGACAAATATAAATGTTGTGGGTATTGAATATCTATACCTATACTTATGTTTTGCTATCAATAAAATTTTTTTACTGTTGGTATAAGTTGCATATACCTACACTTATAATTTACCGTCACTATAATATTTCTTTTCTATACGTATAAGTAATATATACCCACACTTATATTTTATTATCAATGTAACACTTTTTTACCATGGAATAAAAGATTTATACCCACACTTATTGTCTTTTTTTTTATTTCAGCTATAATTTTTGTTTCCCTCTGAAGTAATAAGTTTTCTTTATTAATAAATTAACCATTTATTATTTTTAAACTAATTAAACCTTTAATAAAACCCTATTAGCATTTTTTCCCGAAAAGAGTCTTGACCGTCAACTACTAGAAAAGTTATATTTAACGATGAATATTAACAGCAGTATCAAATATTATTGTTATTGGTGGTTCAACAATGACGGGATTTAGTGCCCATCATTGATGTATGAGTCTTAACTGATCCTGTCGCGAAGTGAGGTGGACCCCCAAAAGTGAGATGGTCCTTCGGGGATCACGAACCGCTGGGCTGGTTGCGAAGCTCGCTCCTAACCTGCAAGACAAGGACCGTTAGAACCCGCCAGGAAAAGTCCCCGGCAAGGCACTCCGACGGTCAAGTCAGTCCTTGAGAGTGGAAAGTAAAGGGCAATGCAACAGTAGTAAAATCACTATTGCGTGTACCTGCGGGCGTCGGAGTGGAGAGGTTTATATAGCCGGGAAAGCTGACAGCTGCTGCCCAGCCTGCCACCTTTTGTCTCGTAACGAGGATAGGGCAAGACATATCCAGAGGTGTCAGGGTAAGGTGTCGCACACCGGAATAAGGAAAAGGGCACTGTCAACTTAATGGTTAGCGCCGTTGGGCGCCGCTCGAGCTGACACAGAGGTATGTGGTCGGGGTACGGGGCTCAGGATGTGGCAGGAAGATCATGGCGTCAGCGAGATGCTTGCGATTAATGTCGGGATGATGCTTTACTTGCGCCGCCCCGTATTCCTTCTGCTAGTCCTGTGTCCGAGAGCGGTTGTTCTGGTGAGTCACGACGAATGCCGGCTGGGGGCACAAAATGAGGAGGCCGATTGAGGGCCTAGAGTATCGGTGTCGACTGAGGGCACAAGATGAGGAGGCCGACTGAGGGTCTAGAGTATCGGTGTCCACTGAGGGCACAAGATGAGGAGGTCGACTGAGGGCCTAGAGTATCGGTGTCGACTGAGGGCACAAGATGAGGGCCTAGCGTGCTGGTGTGATTCGATGATACATCAAGTAAAGCCTACTCTGGTTCGGGTTTACCCTAGGAGCGTGGGCCGCCACGCGTCGGCTGGGAGCCAAACTGTCGAGAGGAGTGCGGGGGCAAGCCCGCGATACTCGGACACTCGGTCAGACCGACTCTGAGGAACGTGGGTCGCCACGTGCCTGATCGGGGACACCGAGCCGAGTGATGTGTAAGCGTATAGCTGCGTATGTCCTGAAGATGCTCTGAGTTTGAGGTTCCCCCGACTCGGAAGAACTGAGATTCAGTGATGTTGTGAATTGAGCCTCCTGGGACTCGGGCCTCCCAATCCAGACCTTGCTGGAACCACTAAACCAGGGGCCTTTTGGGGACTTCCGATCCCCTTAATCGAGATAATTACCTTTTACTCGGGCCTCTCCTTCCCGTTCTCGAGGGAACTAGGTCGAGTCACCAATACAAGCCTTATATCCCATGGGCTCCCAGAGCCCATAAATCTATCTCCTACTGACGAGGCGCTAAGCTATCGGGCCAAGCCACACGTAAGCTGGCCCGGGATCATTAACGATGATATTTTTTCTTGTCGTTAATACTTTATCATTAACGACTATAATGCTAAATGACCAGAATCTGGCCACCCAGAATTTATTTTTCATAACTTTTAATATCATTTTAAAAAAATTATTTTAAAATAAATCATAATATGTATTTTGTAGTTTTAATTTAAAATATACATATTTATATCAAATATATTATTTATTTTATCATTACTATAGTAATTAACATAAATAAAAATTTAATAGACTCAAATATAATTAAGTAAAAAAAATTCTATTGAAATAAATAGTGTTTTTTATTTTAATTTAAAATATACATATTAATATCAAATATATTACCAATTTTAGCAATACTACAGTAATTAACATAAATAAAAAATTTAATAGGCTCAAAGATAATTAAGGAAAAAATCAATTCTAGGTGGCCATATTCTAGCCACCAAGAATTACCATTTTTTATGTTGGTTGTTAATGTCATACCTTTAACGACGGGATTTTTTTCGTCGTTATTGAGAAATAAATTTTTTATTCTAAATATTAGAGACATGAAATATATAATCATATAAAAGTTTTTAGAATTTTTTAGTTTTTTTTTAAATTTTTTAACGAATTTATAAATATTTAATTAAGATAATTCTATTAGAGATTAAAAAAGCATTTGTTAACCTAATTAAAGGCGAAGTTGTATTATAAAAATAAAACCTACATTTCTTTTTTCCCAACGAGTTTCCGCCGTCTCCCCTTTTCTCTCCTCGCTAATTCGAACAAACCGTGACTATAGACACCGCCGTCGATGCTGCGCCAACCAGTTCGTATCATTCGGAGCAAACCGCTATGGTTTCGTATGTTTCAAGTAAGTCAAATGATCAAAGCAATTCAAGATCTTAAAGCTCCAACGATGAATATCATGAATATATTATATACTTAATTTGATAAATTTTTATTAAGATTGATGTTAATTTTATTAAATACATACACTAATATATGCTTCATTGCAATTTAATTTTTATAATATTGATATCTATTATTTTAGGATTTGTTTTACTTTTAATATAATTGGAGTCTTATTTAATATGATTGTTATTCTTATATATATAAATTTAAATATACAAATTGAATTCGAAATTTTAATTTTTTTTACCCACAAAAAAAATCATTATAAGTTATACTAAAAAACGTTAAATTTAATAAAAGTGTGACTATAATCTATTCCCACAAAAAATAAAAAGTATGTCGCTATATGCTAATGGAAAAAAGACCTTTACTTTAAAGTATATTGTGACAAAATAGTTTCCGTGGGTAATTATCTGGTAATTATTTGTAATGATTTTTAGTTATGTCACTAAAACCTATAGTGACATAATGAAATCCTATAAGTCAAGGCATTATCTGACGATAATATGTACCACCACTATATGTTATACTGATGGAAAAAAAACTATGGGTAAAGATATAGTAAAAATGACGGAAATGGACGTCCATGGGTATATGTTTTTGTGATTTATACCCATGGTTTTCATGCTTTTACTTACGATTTTTTACCGTGGGTATATGATAATTTTCTTGTAGTGCCTTAGACTTCTCATCAATAATCTTCAACATAGGGGTGGCATTTTTTTCTTTCTTGAAAGTTGTTCTAATTTCTTCCTTGGCTTGTTTAAGTGTGCCAAATAAAAAGGTCATTGAGGGCTTTTTGTTACGATCAACAAGGTATAAAACTTTCACTAAAGGGGTGAAAATATTCAAAGCCAAAGAAACATCATTCCAAAAAGAGATACTTGTTACTGTCGCTTCTGCCGCTTTCCCCTTCACACTACTTCTTAATTTTGTTTTGCTCCACTACTCAAATGTAAACATAAGTCTTAATTGATCTTTCTTGTCTTTAAAACTTTCCAAGGTCAAAATAAAATAGCAAATTTAGTCACCTCAGGCTTCACAATGTTTCTTTTCTTGGTATATTTCCTCACAATAGTCAAAGCTCTATGATGTGAATAGATAGAGCCTTTACTTTCTAAACTATTCCTCTAAACTTGAGAAGTTTTCCAATTGCTTCGAACATGATGTTGATTGTATGAGTGGCACAAGAGGTTCAGAAAATTTGAGGTTATGTAACCTTCAACAACTACGTCGCCGCTAGATTATTTGTCACATTGTTCGTCACTACTTCAACAACATGTTGAAAGTCAATTTCATTGATGTATTTTCCCACAAATTCAAAGATGTAATTTCTGATGTGTGCCTCCATGAATTCTTTAATGAAACCAAGAAATGAAGTGCCTAGTTTGAATTAGCACATAAATTCATAATGCTTCTTCTCTTGCGATCTGTCCATGCATTGGTCATAATTGAACATCCATTTTTCATCCACTCATCTTCATATTTTTTCAAAGATAATTTGGTTCTCTCAACTTCTTATTTCAAAAGTGGCTCTCTTAGGAAGATATTGACTTGGAGGTTTGTAGCCTAGATCGAATTGGCCAACCGTCTCTATAAATTATCTAAAATTTTGATTATCAATTGCATGAAAAAGAATTCTCACCTCATAAATCCATCTTGCAACATACTCATATACATCATTTATAAACTTTAACTTCAATGCATCATTAATGTTTTGTTGTCTTACCTTTGTTGGATCATTGTGGATGCCCACTTATCAATAGGCCTAAGGTGCTTTGTCTTCTTTTTAGAAAAATCTTCCTCCACTTGGCAATCTTTACTCTATAAATCAACAGATTCAATACCTATATTTACTTTCACCCTCTCTTCTTTAGATTGTCCACCCTTTCTCGCTTCTTATTATTTTCAAGATAAGCTCTTACTCTTTTTATCTTCATCGGATGTTTTAGTGCATGCTTCAACTTGTCCAACAATACTCGTAATATGATATTTAATCTAATAAATTCCTCTCTTAATAAGCTTTTTACATAATTTGGATGTGATCAAATCTTTTTTTTCTTTACAGTACAACACTCCATAATCTTAAACAATATCACTAGACTTTCACTTTAATTTTATCTTCGATTATTTCTCATTTTCTGCCATTAATCTAATTCAATAAACAAATAAATAAATAAAATTAGAATTTAGAATAAAAATTTATTATAAAATATAAAAATAATAAAATATATTAACTAGTAATTACAAATAAAAAATATAATTTAAATAATTAATATTTAAAAAATTAAATAAAAATAGAGGCGAATAGAGACTAATTTCTGTTTGCATAGAAAAGGAAAAAATAGAAAAAATCAAAAAAATAAGAGAAGAAAAGCCACTCGGTCCGGTCCGATTACCTATAGCGCTATTAGAATATTGGTATTTTGCATCCAATCTTATGACCTACTTAGATTTTCCTTCTCAAGTTTTCGATTTTCTATGACCCACTTAAATTTTCCTTCTAGTGTCAATTCTTTGTTGGACTTGCAACATCACATGTCAATTCAACCTTGACCCACTTAGATTTTTCATCTCATGCCAAGTGTCTGATCCTCCATGACTTAGTTGGGTTTTTTTCTTGTGCCAAGTGTTCAATCCTTCATGACCCACTTGAACTTTTCTCTCGTGCTAAGTGTCCGGTCTTCTATAACCCACTTGGACTTCCCGATCGACGATCGGACGTTGGACGTGCCGTCGATTGACGGTCAAAGTTTTCACTGAGACATTCACTTTCACTGTGCGTATCATTACTCTTTTGTTAATACCCCGTTGAACTTCTAATCACCAAATGTCCGATCAACCTTGACTCACTTAATCTTTACTCGTGTCTATTTTTCGTTGGACTTCCGATCACTAAGTATCTGATCTTTCACGATCTATTTGGACTTTTCTATGCTAGTTTAGTATCCGACCACATCGAACTAACTTCTTACTAATATATTAATCAAATATCGAAACTCAAACTCAAATTAATTTAAATCTAGTCAAACTAATCGATCTTGACTTAAGATCAATTGCATCCACAGTTATTTGTGTTGGGTATTTGCTCAATAAAAATGAATATTGATAACGTAAAAAAACCAATGCTAACAAATTCAGTTTATATAGCTCGAAAACCCTACTCCTACTCCAAGCCTGGGATGTTTCTCACCTAACCCTCTCTTGGATGATATGAGGGAGGGCCTATTAATGGAATAAGAAGAGAAGGGAAGGAAGGGAAAGGGAAGGTACTTCGTTACACATCGATTCAGAGTGTAAAAAAATATATCATTTGAAGAGTAAAGAAGAGAAAAAGTTTACCCTCCCTCCCTTCACCTCCTTCCCTGACCTTCTTTCTAAACAAGAGTAAAAATTTTCTTTTCATTATTTACACCACCCTCAGCTCCTCCCAAACAAGCTATAAATGATTTCACTAAATCGCCCCTTTATAAGAGGGTATTAGGGTAAATCCCTCACACCACCAACTTTAAGATCGATGCTTACAATGATCATTCGATTCTCAATTTGATGAATGCAAATATATATAATCAATCCAGTACAGCTTGACTCGATGTACGTCTTTAATCTTGTTCAAGTCCTCGGAAACTTTAGAGCATTACAAGCACAGAGCAGAGGATTTTAGAAATTTATTCGAACAATCTTTCCCAGCATAAGACTCTCCAACTACTATGAACTCAAAACCCACCGACTCTGTTTTACTCGCCTCCAATCAATTAGACCAGTCTCTATTAAAGTAATTGTTGCCTGTACTCATCCATACTGTCCATACCAGATCGTATGGGATTTATCAAGATGTTCGGATTTACAATATCTCCAGAGCAGAGCAGAGCAGAGCAGGGAAGTACAGTGGCAGCACAATCTCCCCTCACTGATTAGGCAGGCAGATAGGCTTTTGTCCTGTCATCTTCTCACTGTACAAGACGATTGATGATCACCGCCCAAGTTTCAGATTCTTCTCCGTGCTCAGTGGAAATCTCCATTGCAAGGAAAGTGATCTCGAACGGTAAAGCAACCGTCGTTGCCAACCTCCAACTCTTCCTCCTAATTCACCACCCTCACTTTATGCCCATTCCCATGCCCATGGCCCTTTACCTTTCTCATATACAATTCGACACCGCCAATCACCAAAAAGTCACTAGCCGACCAAATCTAAATGAGCCAAGAAAAGAAAAGAAAAGAATGAACAAAAGAAAAATTAATACAAAATCTCCATTTTTATCCACTGTTCATGTTTCTTTCCTTGAAACTGATCGAACAATTAGAATTGCCACGAAAAACTATCTTCTGTTTTACGTGAATCATCATCAATCAATCAATCAATCAATGTTGCTAGTTTTCGAAGAATTGGTCTCGCCGTTGCTTCTGATCGTCACCCAATCGTCGCCGCATATCCAGCAAGGATTGTCGCCGCCGATTAACTGCTCCATCCTCGTCGACGGATCACCCGCCGAGGGTCGTTCGTCGGCTTCGTCCTCCCCTTCCGGTAGCGTCTCCCACGGCGCCTGGTCTAGAATGCTCTTCGGGGACACCCACCGCCGCTCGACGTCCGATTTTGGCATTACCGACGGCGAGGAGGAGCTGACGAACTCGTGCTGCAGGAGCTGCTCCGCCGTCCACCGGTCTCGGGGATCCCTCACCAAGCACTTGCTCAAGAAGTCCTTCCCCTCGGGGGATAGCCAGCCAGGGGTCTCCGGCACTTCCGGCGAGAAAGCGATCCGGTGAAGCGCGGCCGCTAGGTCGGAGACGTCGGGCCACGGCCCCCGCCCGGTGGCCATCTCGATCACGGTGCAGCCGAGGGCCCACACGTCGCCCGGCGGCCCCTGCTCTTCCCCGCGGACCACTTCGGGCGCCATGAACATGGGCGTGCCCCGTATCCCCCCGCGCTCTTCGCCAATCCGGCGGGCGCATCCCAAGTCGGCGAGCTTGGCGGTGCCGTCGGAGCCAATCAGGACGTTCCGCGCCTTGACGTCGCAGTGGACGACCCCGCTCGAGTGGAGGTACGCCAATCCCCGGAGCACGCCGCCGGCGTGGGACCGAATCGCCGCCTCCTCCAACCGACCGCCCTGATTGGCCACCTCGTCCGCCAGCGATCCCCTCGCGGCGTACTCCAACAAAAGGTCGTAGCTGCGGCTTCCCGAGGCCCAGTCGGAGCTGACATCGAACCCGAAGCAAGCGACCACGTGAGGCGAATCCAGCGACGAGAGGATCCTCTGCTCGTGCTGCAGGGAGGCCGAGCGCGAGAGCTCCGCCGACTTGACGGCGAAGACATTCCCGGAGGCAAGGTCGGCGGCGATGGAGACCTGGGAGGAGGAGCCGCGGCCGATGAGCGGCCCCCGACTCCACCTCTCGATCCTCATCCAGAAAACGTCAATGGCGGAGGAGTGGAGAAGGCCAGAGAATGATTTGTTTTATACCACGAGGCCAACGGCCGCCTGGCGGCCGAGCGAGCGAGCGAGCGCACGAGTATTAATTTAAGCCCGTGGCGATGGCGCGTGAGACATGAGGTCACCGCATCACCCTCGCTCAGAGGGGGGCGGGGCCCACGACAACTCTAGCGCCGCTCGCGCTCGGCGAATGATTGCTCGGTGGTGACGGATTAGGTACGGTTTGTTTCTTGGGGAAGAAGATGGCAGCCAATCAGTTGAGCCGACGAAACATGGAAAACGCGAAGCAGGCGAGCAACGTGACCGACCGACCGACCGATCGATCGATCGATTCGGCGGAAAGTGGCGAGGAGGATGCCGCACCCTCTCAACTGCCCCCAACAAATCTCAGCGTCGCAGGGCCGAATGTGCCAGGGGTTGGGTTTGGTAGCTGCTCGCTCGATCGATCGCTTCGTTGATTCATTCATTCATTCATTCTTGTTCAGCTAACCAAACAGTAGCGACTGTTGTACCAAATCAGTTTTAGTTTAACCCAACGACAATTGAATTTAGCTGTGGTAATTTCTTTCTTTCTTTCTTTATGTGTGGATGGGATGGTTGAACTGTTGATGCGAAGCTTTGGGCGCACGCTGCAGCGGAGGCATCATGCAGGGGTGGGTTTAATGTAGCGTAGGAGCAACGTTTTGAATTAGGTAGACACTAGCCACGGGAATGGACCACGTTGGAAGACATGCTAGCTAAATATGTGCACGAGGTTTCGAGGGGTTTTTAGTTTTTACAGAGGGGAGGAGGGGAGGGTAAGATAATGCAGACGGGATCCTCTGTCCTTTGTCTCATTTATCACGCATTCATTGGCCGATCGATGATTAATTTCGAATCAAACGATATTCTGGGATAATGGTGAATCAGTCGGAATCGCCGTATTATAATCTCGTCGGATTCAATGGTAAAAACGGCGAGATCGCAATTGCGACGATACCCGACGAGTTCACTGTACCCCCAGGATATAGTTTTGTTCGGGACGGCGGTCGGAGGCCGCCGGTAATATCTGATCGACGATCGGACGACTCGTTGACTATCGTCGACGAATGAGACAGAGAGATAGGGAACAGAAGATCCAGTCTCTCTTGTAGACGAGATCATCTGTCTTAGAGGATCCCTGTCCCGTCTGTCCCACATTTGCCGCGTGATGGTCGTCGAGTTGTCCGATTGACGATCAGACACTATTAATAATTTTTTATTGTCGTTCCGAATCAAACGATATCCTGGGATAACAGTGAATCAATCGGAATCGCCGTATTACAATCTCGTCGGATTCGACGGTGTACGGTGAGATCGCAATTGCAACGATACCCGACGAATTCATCGTACCCCTCAGGGGTATAATTTTGTTTGGGACGGTGGTCGGAGGCCGTCGATAATGTTTGATCGATGATCGGATGACTTATCGATCATCGTCGACAAATGAAACAGACAGACAAGGATCTTCTATGGGATAGAAGAGCCCCCGGGGCTATGGTGCAGCGGTAAGGTTGCTAGTAGTTAACCCAGGCATCTTCGGTTCGATCCCTAGTTACGACGTATTTTGCAGGAATTTTTCCTTCAAATGGGGCGCGAACCCTGGGACGCTGGGCTTCTAGACTGCCCCTGCGAGCGCTTCCCGATTTACCCTCGTGACCGATAAAAAACTTTTGTAGGGTCGAATCGATCATCCCAAGTTCAATTTGTCTGTTGTCTGATTCATCATTTTTTTTTTTTGATGGGATAGAAGATAGTAGATCCAGTCTCAAGATCATAAAGGTTCTACTGGCTGCTGCGATTTTGCTGGCCAACAGTTTTGGGGTAGGTAGCTAGCTAGTAGGTATTTGGATTGTATCTAGAGCATAGGGCACAGGTACCACCAACCAACCATCGGATCGGATGCTACCAATCAAGGTTATCATTGCATCTTTGCCATGGGGTGTGGATTGTACTCTTTGCTCTGCCTTTTTTTTATATATATATATATATATATATTAAAAAATTGAACTATTCGAGTCAGACTTATAATCTTAATGATAAGAGATTTAATCTTAGAAAGTTTTTTTTTATCAAATATCAAAATAAATCAGAAATTTTCTATCATTAATATTCTTAAATTTATCATATCTATCAGAAAAAAATTCCCTATAATATGAAACAGTGTATTTATATTGAAATTATTGATCAAAGAGTGCGTTATTTTTGATTTATCATTGAAATAATAATCCATCTCACCATTTTTATTTTTATTCTCGAAAATATTTTTATTTTCATTTGCAACGACTATAATTCAAAATTGCTAGCACGTTGACACTTTAACTTTGATCAAAATATTAGTAATATTATATTGTGCCGAGTATGAATTGTAACACCAAAATACGAGCATTGCAATTTTTTTTATTAATAGCGGTCAATATCATATTGTAACAACTATAAGTTATAATTAAAACATAGATAATTTATCTCTACTAGTTAACTGTATGTTAAAATAGCTAGCTACGGTCCTAACTATTACAATTGTATATCAATTATGGAATCATAATTATTATAATTATATAATAATTATGAATCATATAGTACATAATTATAATAGTTATGAATCGCTACAACTCTATAATTATATCAATTATAAACCATAGTTATTATAATTATGTTTAAGTATTTTTTATATGTTGCCATAGCTATCTGTCACAACAATGCCGAAAATAAAAATATTCTTGAAAATAAAAATGAGGTGAGGCTGATTGAGATTTTATTCTAATCATAAATGAAACAGATAAAAATTTGATTTTCTTAAAAAAAAAAATTAAAAGAACACTAGTTATTACGGTTCTTGTTAAAAAAAATTAAAAAAACGCTCTTTTAAAAAAAATGTAAAAATAATACCATAACATATTTCTCCAATTTATTAAAAATTATAATATATAGAACACTCTTTTATAAAATATTTCTATCAATTTATCAAAATATTGCTATATTCAAGATAAACTTTTATTTTGACAATGCTGATAAAAAATATTTCAGCACTATATGTATAGCTAGTAATTATGATTAAGTTGAGTTAGTTTACTTTAATAAGTTGTATGACTATGGTCATACTTATTACAATAGCACTGGAATAAAGTATTTTTAGGATGAAAATATATTAGGGCACTGCTCTAATATTTTTTTAAAATATATATCATTTTGACAAAAATGATAATAAGAGAAGCCCCTTTTAATTTTTATCTTGTTCTAGCAATGAGTAAGCTAGTAGGATCCATTATTGAATAGTAAAAAATAATTAATTACATTTCTTAATTATCATAAAATCACTTTAATAAAATAAAATATTATATTACTTGAATAATAGAAAAAAATTAATTAATGAAAGTTTAGGGAGGTATAGTGTAAAGGATAAGTGGATCCTAATCCAATGTCTTCTTTAATTGGTGGAAGCAAGAGAAAGGATAGATTTACATCCTTTCCTCTTTTATACCCATTGTAAAATATTCAATGGATGGATCAAAAAACCCTTCTTTTTTTGACATTTTTCATCACCCAAAATTGAATGGAACCTTTTCTTCTCTTCCTCATCAACTCATGGCCTCTCTCAAATCTCTCATGGCAACACGACGAGGTTGCTCATTGGTCCTGTCGCCGAGCGCGATGGAGCCGCAACCGGATGACGGTGTAGAGGCGTGACGTGGACGATGACTGGATGTCCTCGCGCAGAATGGCAGCGGGCGCAGGGTGTCCTTCGAATGGTAGGAAGCAGGTGCCGCCGGATGAACCCTCGACCGGATGGAGGTGGACCTGGGGAGGAAGATGACCATTAGCAACCTAGCCGGGAGACGTCCCGGCAAGGCACTCCGACGGTCAAGTCAGCACTCCGATGAACAAGGAAAATAATGAAGCACTGAAGACAAGAGGTTTCGCGCGTATATGTGTGCGTACCTGATCATGAGGAGGGGAGCGGCTTATATAGCCGGGGAAAAGGACCAAGTCTGACATGTGTCAGGATCTTCTGACAGGATCAGAAGATATGGTATGGCTAGGTCGTTTGGAGTATGACCTGTGTCAGGATCTTCTGACAGGATCAGAAGATATGGTATGGGTAGGTCGTTTTGTAACCAACCTTCTGTCGTATACTGTTTGTCTTATGCGAGGACAAAGACAGGTTGCGGTAAATCGGAGTGTCAGTTCACACGAATGGTGATAGCCTGTTATCTGCAGCTGGTGCAGGTGTATTCGGTTTGTACCCCAGGGGGATTCCGAGAGAGTGTCCGAGCGGACACAGGGATGGCCCGCCCGGCTGGATTTCCAGCCTGGGGATAAAGGACAGCCGGGCGGATGCACTCGGATGAGTGAGGCGTGTAGGCCGTAATGCGACCGGGCGGGAATACCCGGATAGACGAGGCGTGTAAGCCTTAAGATGGCCGGCCGGCTGAACAGCTATATTTATTCTAACAGCCGCCGAGTCCGCCCGACCGGCGGGGACCCTGGGCCCGCTAGGGTGTCAAGCTGGCTACCCGTACAATGACTTGGACCCCGAAGTTGGCCAGGCAGTTTGCCACGTTGGCTGTCCGTACGGTGCCAAAGATAGGGCGGGATCAATAGCCTTCCCCTCAAGTCTAGTCGAAGGAGGCGATCAGTCCGACTGACTGGACTATAAGTGTGTGTACAACCATTCTGCGGCCGAGCGATTTTGCCCTTTTAACATCCGACCGACTTAACACGATACTCAACAGCTGGTGTTGAGTATGCCTGCCCTGTCCGGGCGGAAGAAGATTGTTATTCGAGAGGGGCGTGGGCTGTCACGCGCCATCTTGTTAAGTGACGACGTCCGATCGGACGAGGAGTAATGGGGGAGCGTGGGCCGCCACGCATTCCCGACTAGCCATTGACATGATGAAGATGTCCGGGCGGACGAAGATTTTGACCGGAGGAACGTGGGCCGCCACGTTCTCGTAAATTGTTAATGCGTCCGACCGGACGAGGAGTAATGGGGGAGCGTGGGCCGCCACGCCTTCCCGACTAGCCATTGACATGATGAAGGTGTCCGGGCGGATGCAGATTTTGACCGGAGGAACGTGGGCCGCCACGTTCTCGTAAATTGTTAATGCGTCCGACCGAACAACCGTGGTTAGTCAATGAGAGGTGTGCTGAATACATTTGGGCGGGAGAGCGTTTGCCTTGAGTCGCAAGAAATGTGGAGTGCCACGCGCCCCTAGACGATTTTCTCGTGATTGCCCGAGTCAGTCAATTAATGGAGACGCGACATTCTAAGTCGAATGAGGCGATGTGATATACCCGATGCGACCGGCGCCTTAACGGCCTCACCTTCGCTTTAATGATCCGAGCCACGTGGCGCTCGCTGGTTGGCCGACCAGGATGCGATCTCCCTCCATGATTACGAGCTTTTAATGGCCATTAACGCGCGTAATTCTTTCTGCCACGCGGCAGCTTCCGACTGGCCGACACGACGACGCGCCCTGTCGCCGATGCAGGCAGCGTCAGCACCTGCGGCGCGTTTTTTTCGAGGCTGATTCGTGGGACGCTTCAATGGCCTGGATGAGGCGATCTCCGTACACGTGGATTGCCATCGGACGGTCTCTCTTCTTTCGGCCTAACTATGAATAGGCCTTCCTCTTCGCCGAAACCCTCATTTGCCTCTCTACTGTTCTCCCTCTAACTTGGTGCTTCTCGCTGCTCGCCGCCGCCTTCGCGTGTCGCCGTCGCCCTCGTGCTTCTCCGCCGGTTAATCCTTTCCACCCTCACCTACGGTCAGATTCTCCCTTTTCTTCCCTTTCTTTCTGCCCCATGGCTGCCCCCGCGTGGTACATTTCCGTTGAGTCTAGCCTTTACGACGAGACTGCCTCCGACCTCCGATTGGCCTACAATATCCCGGAGAACTATCGCATCGTCGTCCCAACCAAGGCCGACCGACCCCACAAGCCCCCGGCCGGCTTCTTTGTGTTCTTCCGGGACCAGCACATGTCTGGCCTGCGCTACCCTCTTCATCCCTTTATTGTAGAGTTCTGTAACTTCTTCCACGTGCCTATCTTCCAGCTCTCTCCCAACGCCATTCGCATATTGTGCAACATAATAGTTCTCTTTACCCTTTACCGAGTCCCCCTCCGGCCGGAGGTTCTTTATTTCTTTTATTACCCTAAGAAACAGGAGGCCGGGAATTTCTTTCTCCAAGCCCGGGCCAAATTATCCATAGTGGAGAATATTCCTTCCTCGAATAAGGGATGGAAAACCCATTTCTTCTTCATAAGCCCCCCGACCAGTCCCGGGTTCCCGATCGGATGGGTTGAAGACCTGCCCTTTATAGCTCCCTTAAAAAATTTTAAATCCGACCCCTTATTTACCCTGGCTGTTTCTCGACTCGGGGGCCTCCGCTTTGACGGCATGAAACTTCTTAATGACGCCGTCTTGTACCTATTTGGGCTGAGCCGAGTGCCTGCCGCCCTGCCCGGCACCTTCGGTAGGTCCTTTTTCTGTTTCGTACTCCTTTCTCCCTAACTTAATATCTTCTGATTTTGCAGCCGAGATGATGTGGGAAGCGGCCCTCGATGAGATCCTGGGCCTGGCAGACGAAGAGGTAAATGCCCGGGCGGCTGAACAACTGCGTCTGCGCCAGGCAGGTCTGCCCGAGCAACCTACGATTCCTGAGAGCGCGGAGCCGGTTGCTTCCGCTCCTTCTGCGCGACCAGCGGCGACCGGTTCTGCGGAACCGGTCGGCTCATCGAAAACTCCTGCCTCTGCAAGATCTTCCGGCAAGCAGAAGGCTCAGCCTTCCATGCAGAAGTCCCGGCCTTCCAAGCGGAAGGCCAGCGCTTCTATCCGTATAGAGGAACCGACGGAGGTAGGTCGGTCCTCTTCTGATTCTCCCGACCCGCAACCTTTGAAGAGGCGCCCGAGGACTTCTGCGTCGGGCTCTCAATCTCAACCTGCAGAGGCTACTGGCAGCCCGGCTAGAGCGAGCCGGTCGGCTGGCTCACCAGATTCGCCTCGCTCGGGAGGACGCCGCTCGCAGCCGTGTGCCTATGGCGTATATCTCCCCTCGGTCGACCCAGCGACCCCTAGCGAAGTCCAGCAGAGGCTTACCCTTTACGGGGAGTTGGCCGACTGCTGGGAGCAGGGTATGAGGGAGGGGACTTCGAGACCCCCGATCCGACTGGCCGACCAGTTCTTTCAGGACGCTACTCATGTAAGTCTGATGCTTTGATGCTTAATCAACTTGCTTCTTTCTAACATTCTTATTGCAGTTTTGGGCTTCCTGCTCGACCGTCGCCTATTCCTTGGTCATCAACGCCAGGGACCGCCGAGCGGCCGAACGGCGGCTCGAGGAATTGGAGCTCCGCCAGGCGCACGCTAACTTACCGGCCGGCGAGGAGGGTACAGCTATACTCCGCTCGGAGATACTGGACCTTAAGGAAAAGCTCCGTTCTGCCGAGGCGCTGCTGACGGAGGAAACCACCCGAGCGGAGGCAGCCGAGCGGGCGTATGCCCGATCTTCCTCCCTGCACGCCACCCTTGAGCAGGAGAGGAAGAAGGCTCTGGTCCTGCAGCGTCGTGCCCGATTGGACCTCGACAAGAAGGCTGCCGAGGCCCAAGCCTTGAAGGCGGAGCTAGACAAGCTGATGAAGTCTTCGGAGGAGCTCCGGGCGGCCCTGAACGAAAAAGAACAGGAGCTAGCGACTCGGGAGTCGGACTTACATGCCAAGGAAAAGGCATTGGACGTACGAGGAGACGAGCTCCGCTTGTCTGAAGGACTGCTGGCCTCTCAAGCCGTTGCCTTGGAGGAGGACAAGGAGTTAGCCAACCTCCGGGCGGAAATTGACAGCTTGAAGCTGCATCAAGCAGGTGAGCCCGCCCGGATGGACGCACATCGCCTGGCTTACATCAACTCTAAAGAGTTCGGCAAGCAGCTGGGCCAGCGGACGTTTGATATGTTCCAGATGGGCTTAAACAGCGCCGTTCTGCAACTTCAAGAGAGCGGCCATCTGCCTGCCGACCTTCTTGCCAATGTCGTCCAAGTCAGCCGGGTCAAGGAGCTACTCCCCAAGGACTTCTTCCAGCCTTTTACCTAAAATTTTATCTTGTACTCCTGAGCCGCCGGTTGGGGCTCTTTTTTGTAATGCTTCCGAGTCAATTATCAATGAAAGTTTTTTCCTTCGACGTATTATTTTAGATAATGACTAAGCAAATGTTTGACGATCGCCTAGCTGGAATCACCTTAAACACGTCCAGAGAGCCGAATTACGCGTAGGAAAAATAGCTGTGCGAGTTAAACGACTGGTTGATCTGACTGAGGGGTGTGGGTCGCTACACGCCCGGTTGGGGGACCCAAACCAAGTTAGGAGAGTGGCTAAGTAAATTAGCCGGATGGTTGGTCCGACTGAGGGGTGTGGATCGCCCCACACCCGGTCGGGGAACCAAACCAAGTTAGGAGAGTGGCTAAGTAAATTAGCCGGATGGTTGGTCCGACTGAGGGGTGTGGATCGCCACACGCCCGGTCGGGGAACCAAACCAAGTTAGGAGAGTGGCTAAGTAAATTAGCCGGATGGTTGGTCCGACTGAGGGGTGTGGATCGCCACACGCCCGGTCGGGGAACCAAACCAAGTTAGGAGAATGGCTAAGTAAATTAGCCGGATGGTTGGTCCGACTGAGGGGTGTGGATCGCCACACGCCCAGTCGGGGAACCAAACCAGCCTATACATATGTAAGGCTTCCCAGGCTTCTGGAGGGGCCAATCTTCCACGTGGCCGCCACGCTTCCGACCGGGAACCGAACCAGGCTTCCGAGTGGGCTGACGCTTCTAGTCAGCAACCGACTCAGGCTTCCGAAGGGAGCCGATTTTCTGCGTGGGACGCCACGCCTCCGACCGGACACCGCTTCAGGCTTCCGGATGGGCCAATCTTCCATGTGGGCCACCACGCTTCCGACTGGGAACCAGTCCAGGCTTCCAAGTGGGCTGACGCGTACGGTCAGTCGCCGACTCAGGCTTCCAAAGGGAGCCGACCTTCCGCGTGGGATGCCACGCATCCGACCGGACCCCGCTTCAGGCTTCCGGATGGGCCAATCTTCCACGTGGGCCACCACGCTTCCGACTGGGAACCAGTCCAGGCTTCCAAGTGGGCTGACGCGTACGGTCAGTCGCCGACTCAGGCTTCCAAAGGGAGCCGATCTTCTGCGTGGGACGCCACGCATCCGACCGGACACCGCTTCAGGCTTCCGGATGGGCCAATCTTCCGCGTGGGCCGCCACGCTTCCGACCGGGAACCGAACCAGGCTTCCGAGTGGGCTGACGCTTACGGTCAGTCGCCGACTCAGGCTTCCGAAGGGAGCCGATCTTCTGCGTGGGACGCCACGCATCCGACCGGACACCGCTTCAGGCTTCCGGATGGGCCAATCTTCCGCGTGGGCCGCCACGCTTCCGACCGGGAACCGAACCAGGCTTCCGAGTGGGCTGACGCTTCTAGTCAGCAACCGACTCAGGCTTCCGAAGGGAGCCGATCTTCTGCGTGGGACGCCACGCATCCGACCGGATACCGCTTCAGGCTTCCGGATGGGCCAATCTTCCACGTGGGCCGCCACGCTTCCGACTGGGAACCAGTCCAGGCTTCCAAGTGGGCTGACGCGTACGGTCAGTCGCCGACTCAGGCTTCTGGAAGGTACGACGCGTCAGCTTGCGTCCCGTCCAGGTATTACTTGCCTTGTGTGTCCGACCGATAACTTCGGTCGGGAGAGCCTCTCTTTATAAATAGAATGCTGCGTTTTACAAGATTACATCACTCTAGGGCTCTCTGTACATTTGCAGGTGTAGGGAACTCCACGGTCGGCCAAGCCTTTTGCCATGTTCATCCTCCAAGTAGTAAGCGCCCGAATGCAATTTCTCTACTACCTTGAAAGGCCCGCCCCACTGGGGTTGTAATTTGTTCACATCACCGACCGGCTTTATACGCTTCCAGACAAGGTCCCCGGCTTGAAACGAGCGCGGCAACACCTTCTGGTCGTATCTTTGTTTCATACGCTGACGGTACGCGAACATCCGGGCGGCCGCTTTTTCCCGGACTTCCTCAACGAGGTCAAGCTCTAAGCGCCTTCTTTCATCATTCCCTTCGTCGTAGCTTATCCGTCGATCAGATTCACAACCGACCTCTACTGGCACCACCGCCTCGCTGCCATAGACTAGGTGGAAAGGCGTCTGCCCGGTCGCCTCTCTAGGGGTGGTTCTGTTTGCCCAAAGGATCCCGGGCAGCTGCTCCACCCAGTTTGTTCCTGCATGGTCCAGCTTGGTTTTGAGCCCTCTCAAGATTTCCCGATTGGCGACTTCTGCCTGGCCGTTGCTTTGTGGATACGCCACAGACGTAAAGGCCTGCTGGATGCCGTACTCTGAACACCACTCTTTGATTTTCTTCCCTGAAAATTGCCGACCGTTGTCAGAAACCAACTTGTGGGGGATCCCGTATCTGCATAAAATGTTTTGCCACAAGAACTTCATCACCGCCTGCTCGGTGATCCGGGCCAGCGCCTCTGCTTCCACCCATTTAGAGAAGTAATCCACCGCGACCAACAAGAACTTCTTCTGAGCGGGAGCAAGCGGAAAGGGACCCACGATATCCATGCCCCATTGGTCAAACGGGCAAGAGACCGCAGATGTCTTCATTACTTCGGTCGGCCGGTGTGGTAGGCACTGGTGTTTTTGACATGAGATGCATGTTGCGGCCAGCCGGTCGGCATCCTTCTGCAAAGTTGGCCAATAATACCCAGCCAACAGAGCCTTCCGGGCGGTGGCTCTACCACCCGAATGAGTACTGCATACCCCCATATGTATCTCCCGGAGCACATAATCTGCGTCTTCACTGCCAAGGCATTTGAGTAAGGGTCGGGCGTGAGCCCATTTATAGAGGACATCTCCGACCATGGTATACTGCACGGCTCTCTTTCTGAGCATCCGAGCCTCCTCCCGGTCGGATGGTACTTCTCCTCTGGTCAAGAAGGCAATCAATGGAGTTCTCCAATCGGTTTCCAATTCGATCTCTGCTTGCTGCTCGATTTGCATGACGAATAAGGCATGGCAGGCTGGCCGAGGGACCACCCAAGCTCCGACTGCGCTAGCTAGTTTGGCTAGCTCATCTGCTTTCAAGTTGCTTTCCCGAGGGATCTTCTGTAAGAGTACTTCCCTGAAACCCGCCTTCAGCTGTTCATAAGCGTCGATGTACTCTTGCAGCCGGCTGCTGTTGACTTCGAAATTACCGGCCAATTGCTGTATAGCCAGTTGCGAATCTGAGTATAGCCACACCCGAGTGGCGCCGACATGCCGGGCGGCTTGCAGACCGGCTAGAAGTGCTTCATATTCAGCTTCGTTATTAGTCGCCTTGTGTTCTAGCCGCACGGACAGGTGCAGCCGTTCTTCTTCGGGTGAAACCATGAGAACGCCGATTCCACTTCCTTGTCGAGAAGATGCCCCATCAACGTACACCTTCCATACGCCCTCTACTTCATCAGGATGTCATTCCGTGAGGAAATCGGCTAAAGCTTGAGCCTTGATAGCCGGTCGGGGTTGATATTGTATGTCATACTCACTCAGCTCAGTTGTCCATTTGACTAACCGTCCTGAGGCATCTGGATTAGTGAGTACCCGTCCCAAGTTACTGTTAGTCAATACAGTAATTGGGTGAGATAAGAAGTATGGTCTGAGTCGCCGGGCGGCTAAAAATAGTATGTAGCCCAATTTTTCGAGTGTCGTATACCGACACTCGGCTCCTTTAAATAAGTGGGGAAAGAAGTACACCGGCCTTTGCTCCGTTTTTTCTTGCCGGGCCAACACCATGCTGCCCGAGTCGGAGGAGGCCGCCAAGTATACATATAAATTCTCATTCGGCTCCGGCCGGGATAGTGTCGGTAGCTCAGATAGATAAGCTTTCAGCTTCTCGAATGCCTTGTCACATTCTGCGTCCCACTGAAATTTGGTGGCCCGGCGTAAGGTCTTGAAGAATGGCAGACCCCGCTCGGCTGACCGGGAAATGAACCTTGACAAGGCCGTTATTCGCCCCATCAGCCTTTGAGCTTCTCTGAGATTCCTTGGAGGCGACATCTCCATGATGGCCTTTACTTTGCCCGGATTCGCTTCGATTCCCCGCTCGGTCACTATATAGCCGAGGAACTTCCCGCTTCGAGCCCCGAATAAACATTTGGCCGGATTAAGCTTCAGGCCGAACCGCCGTAGAGTCTGGCAAGTTTCTTCAATGTCGGGGATTAGTTCTTCTGCCCGGGCAGTCTTGATCAGAATATCGTCGACGTATACTTCGACGTTACGCCCCATCTGTGATCGGAACACCTTGTTCATCATTCTTTGGTAGGTGGCCCCCGCATTCTTGAGGCCGAACGACATGACGGTGTAGCAGTAGGTGCCGTCAGCCGTGACGAAGCTAACCTTCTCCTGATCATCAGCAGCCAGCGGGACTTGGTGGTATCCTGGTACGCGTCCAGCATTGATATGAACTTCGCTGCCGCGCCGTCGAGTCTACCATTGATCAATTCGCGGGAGCGGGTAGCAATCTTTCGGGCAGGCACGATTAAGGTCTCGGAAATCAATGCATACCCGCCACTTGTCGTTGGGTTTGGATACCAGCACCACATTGGCCAGCCAGGCAGGGAACTGGACCTCCCGGATGTGTCCTGCCTCCAGTAGTCTTTCAACCTCCGCCCGGATGATTTTATTCTGAGCGGCGCTGTGGTCCCTCTTTCGCTGCTTCACTGGCCGCGCACCCGGGTGCACGTGCAATTGATGCTCTGCTACTTCTGGCCGGACTCCCTTTAAGTCTTTCGCCGACCAGGCAAATACGTCTTGATTCCGAGCGAGGGAGTTGATTAGGGATTGCTTCAGCTCCTCGGAAAGTCCTGCAGCAATTTGTATCTTGGTATCCTCCCGCCCGGGCAAAAGTTGTACCTCTTCTTTGTCCTCCCTCAATTCTGCCCAAGGGGAGGCTTGCACCATGTTGCAGCTGCTACCTGCCCGCCTTGCTTTCTGACCTCCCGAGCGGACATCATCAGCGTAGCAGCGCCGGGCCACGGTCTGATTGCCCTTCACCTCGCCGACCCTGTCGCCGACCGGAAACTTCACCTTGAGGTAGTAGGTGGAGACTACCGCTTTGAATTCGTTGAGAGCTGGTCGACCGAGGATGGCGTTGTAGGCAGCTGGCGCATCCACAATCAGAAACGTGGTCCACCGGGTTCTCTTGAGTGGCTCTTCTCCAAGTGAGACGGCTAGCCGTATTTGTTCCGATCGGCCGTACTTCGTTCCCCGTAAATCCGAACAGGGGAGTAGCCACCGTCTCCAGCTGCGATAAGTCAATTTGCAGTTGATCGAAAGCTCGTTTATATAAAATGTTTACCGAGCTGCCGGTGTCCACA
>JAGFNQ010006859.1:226790-248739 GCA_024364735.1 Boesenbergia rotunda | reverse complement strand
CCCTAGAAGGGCCTGAAATGATATAATTTCAGGCCCTATCTGGGACTGAAATGACATTATTTCAGGCCCAGCTTGGGCCTGAAATGATTTATTTCAGGCCCACGTTGGGCCTGAAATACTATTGTTACAGCCCCACGCCTCTGGTTGCAAAAAAATTATTTACAGTATGATTAAATATGTATACGCCAATCTTTTAAATAAATGAACATGTTGTGACCACATTTTTAAAAGATAAACAAGAAGAAGAGTACCTAAATACACATTGCATACCACAATTGAATTTCATTCACATTAACACCTTATATTATCAGAATTTGGCACATCAAGAGGTTTGTATGATGGACCTAGCATATTTGGATTTTTCAAACCTCATTATCAGTAGTCAGACTTTACCTAATTATTGGTATTTTAGCTATGATATGCTATTTTTCGTCTCCAACACATAGTCCTAATTATTATCTAAACCTGTGTTGATACAGTATCAGTTGGCACACAACAATGATTCAACAAAGCAAAAATCAGAGGGGGTTAAACAATAGATATTCAGAAAACACACGACTTCAGGACTTCAAGTTCCTGAAATAATATTATTTTGGGTTTACAAATGATACGACTTCAATTCTGATATATTCTGCTTATAAGACAAGGTAAAATGTATCATAATATTGAAATACTTCTATAAGTCACAACATTAACAACTAGTTCGATGTGAAGATAGATTTCAAACAAGGGGACATGAGTAGAATCAGATTTGAGCTGACAGTTAATATTATGAGGGACATGTTTTGTAAAACTTGAGATAATCTGAATGCTGTATTGGTGATGTAAAAATCTATTGCTGTCGATTGACCTCCAATTTTATGGAAAAATCTCATTATGTGGATGTTGTTATGATTATGTAGATGTTGTTATTCTATATAATATATTGTCAACAAAAACAAAACAATTGGATGATGTTTATTCAAATCCAGTTGCTGCACTGTTGTGTGCCAAGTGATACGGTCAGATAGAATTCCAGATAATGCACTGTTGTGTGCCAAGTGATACTTTCTCCAACCTTCATCATGCGGTTTTCAACGATCTACCAATTTTAGCCAAAAACAAATGAAACCTTATCGTTTTCAGGTGGGATACAAAATAATGAAAGACAAGTTCTGGAAGCAAAATCTGAATTTTTCTTTTTTTTTGCCTACAATCCATATATGTAAGTGTAATGACAAACATTGTATATTTGTAGTTATAATGTATGTAATTTATATTGAAATCAATGGAGCATTTCTTTGGATCCATGGTTTCTTTGTAATCTCTAATCTTGAAACTATAATTGTTGTCAATTACATCAGTAATTTTTTAGAGAACTATTTTCATTTCAGGCCCACGGTGGACCTAAAATGACATTATTTCAGGCCCAGATTTGGCCTGAAATGATTTATTTCAGGCCCACGTTGGGCCTGAAATGCTATTCTTATAGCCCCACGCCTCTGGTTGCAAAAAAATTATTTACAGTATGATTAAATATTTATACGCCAATCTTTTAAATAAATGACCATGTTGTGACCACACTTTTAAAAGATAAACAAGAAGGAGAGTCCCTAAATACACATTGCATACCACAATTGAATTCCATTCACATCAACACCTCATATTATCAGAATTTGGCACATCAGGAGGTTTGTATGATGGACCTACCATATTTGGATTTTTCAAACCTCATTATCAGTAGTCAGACTTTACCTAATTATTGGTATTTTAGCTATGATATGCTATTTTTCGTCTCCAACACATAGTCGTAATTATTATCTAAAACTGTGTTGATACAGTATCAGTTGGCACACAACAATGATTCAACAAAGCAAAAATCAAAGGGGGTTAAACAATAGATATTCAGAAAACACACGACTTCAGGACTTCAAGTTCCTGAAATAACATTATTTTGGGTTTACAAATGATACGACTTCAATTCTGATATATTCTGCTTATAAGACAAGGTAAAATGTATCATAATATTGAAATACTTCTATAAGTCACAACATTAACAACTAGTTTTTTTTAAAAATACTATACATTCAGTTATCCTCCTTACAAAATAAACACTTCCATCAGAAAATTTCTACAATACATCAACCCATTAACTCAAGACCTTGGGGCTGGCGGCATTCTACATGTCCTTTTATTATGGCCAAGTTGTTTGCACCGGCTGCATTTAAGTTTCACCTTGCCATTGTGTCTTGACTCAATCCGTGCCTTCTTTCGTCTACCAGGCTGCACAAGGCTACGGGGACATCGAACTGTAATGTTGTTTACTCCACTAGGCCAAAACTGCTTGCTTCTACAAGGGTAAATACGATCCATGTAAACCCACTTCCAAGTTTCAGAATAAAAATAATGCTCACAATATCGGAGTGTATCGATGTTCCTGTGAATTATTACAGCTATAGCATGTGAGCAAGGGAGTCCTGAAATTTGAAACTCCCCACAATGACAAAACTTTTTTTTCCAAATCAACAATGTATGAAGTGCCTCATGTTTCTACCTCCATTTCTGATTGAGAGTAAGGGTGAACCTTATAAGCTCTAGCTTTTTCTCTCCTTGATTCCATTTCTTTTGTAGCATGAGGTGTCAAAGCAACATGCCATTTGGAGACTTCCTCTCTACGGTTATAGAACCATTGAGCTACCTTTCTTCTTGTATTATCAATTAACCTATTTATAGGAAGCTCACGTGTAGACTTAAACAAAGCATTCAAGCTCTCCACACAATTCGTGGTAAGCATTCTGTACCTTCTCCCAGTAAAGTGTGCATTTGCCCACCTTTTTGGGTCAATGTTCTGAAGCCACTTATGAGCATCTGGATGTTTTTCAAGCATTGTCTGCATTATCATATCATATTGGAGTGTTGTGTTGGCTCGTGCTGCTGCCCAAAACAAACCTACACCAGCTCTACTTCCAGTATCAGTTACCATATTACAAGACATGTGGTGGCAACAAAAACCATGATGCGCGTTTGTGAATACTTTTCTGACTGCTGATATAATGCCCCGATGTCTATCTGATACTATGGTGAGTGAGTGATCATCAACAGCAAAGAACCTCTTTGTATGCTCCAAAAACCACTCCCAAGCAAACCCACATTCTACTTCAGCTATTGCAAAGGCAACTGGGAGAACATTGTCATTACCATCAATCGTCGTTGCAATCAACAATACTCCTGGATACTTTCCTCTTAGGTGTGTCGCATCAATTCCGATAAGTCTATGCAAATAAGACCTGAACACCCTTCGGCAAGCACCAAAATCCCAAAAACACCTCTGGAATTGATTGTCACCATTCGTGCATAGTGTCACATAAGTTTCAGGATCTCTAGCTCTTAACTCACGCAGATATTGTGGGAGATCTCTGTATGCATCATCATAATCTCCAACAACCTTTTTCAATGCTTTCTCCCTAGCTATGTATGCTTTTCTGTATGATATCGTCACTCCAAATCTAGCTTTAATATCTGAAATAATCATACTTGGTTTGTATTGTTCATTATGAAGAAATTGCTCTTCAACAAAAGAAGCAACAAATGATGAAGAGCATGCATGATGATCAGCACTTTCCCTAACACTTCGACATTGGTGTTCCTTTATATATTTTGTAACAGTGAACTCTACTTCCCCCCTTCCAACTACTCTCCATGTACATGGTTGGTTAAAACACACTGCTTTAACTCTGTTTTTCCGGGTGTCCACTGGGTTATATCTCATATGCTTAACCATCGCATGTTTAACAAGTGCATTCTTGAATTCTTCTCTAGATGGAAATATCTGCCCCACAAAAAATTCATGCTCATCTCTTGCCTCTAGCTCTCGAATTGGCCCAGCAAGCAATCGAGAATTCAAAATATATGGATCTTCAGCTAATGGAAACTCCTCCTCTAAGTCACTGTACTCATCTGGGGGGAATTCATATTGCTCAATCTGCATATCATCAGCTTGGAATTCTAGTTCACTTGTACTGGGTACAAATTCTTCTGCATTCTGGATTTCAATTTCTTCCTCCCCACTCCAGGTTGGCTGAAAGATTTCAACTACTCTTGTAGAAGAATTCAAACCCTCATCTTCTATATTATTTGCTTCTTCATTTAGATCAATTACCAAATTCCTTGTAATGCTATTATCACCATACTGGGAAGATAATGGAATATTATTACTAGCTATTTCTAATCCTTTCCCCGTACCCACATTATCATCAAGAGTAGTCCATATCTCAGAGAGAATTTCGTCAACAACATTATCATCCCTGAAAAAAATTACAATTAACTTTATCAAACTTTGAAATTGATAATAAAGGCCCTAGGAGCACCTGAGGGCCTGAAATCATTTGATTTCAGGCCCTATCAGGGCCTGAAATCAAATGATTTCAGGCCCTGCCTGTTCCTGAAATAATTTTATTTCAGGCCCAGGTCGGGCCTGAAATCAAATTATTTCAGGCCCACTCCGGGCCTGAATCATTACATTTCAGGCCCAGGGTGGGCCTGAAATCATTTGATTTCAGCCCCTCCCTGGCCCTGAAATAAAATAAATTCAGGCCAGCCCTGGGAGGGCCTAAATTCCTTTTATTTCAGTCCCTCCGAGGGCCTGATACAAATTATTTCCGAGGGCCTGAAACAAAATTTTTCAGCCTCTCCTCTTCCCCGAAATCTAATGACATCATTCACTCCCAGGGACTGATATCATGTAATGCATATCACCCTAAGCCTCCTCCAAACATAAAAATAGTAGAAAGAGTTTATCTTGATTAAAACTATATCTGATATCATATCAAAGATGACAATCATACGTACATTTCTATTTCTCTTAGTTACCAATCTGTTGCTTCCTTTTTCTCATTCGACAACCTATTTTGTTGCTTCCTTTTTCTCCTTCGACAACCTATTTTCCTCAGGTGCTTTGGTGATGAATCGAGTTGTGCAAGGAAGTAATATATACGTACCTTCGTGATCATTTGACTTGTGCAAATCATTACCCATATATATATTGCCGGAGAAAAATTTGACTGCTACCCATCCGAACCATAAATTAATATTTTATTGATAAAGTGGTTCGGCTGTCTCGAAAATGTGTTTGATAAAGCCATTCTTTGGTGGGAGGGGTATAAAAGTAACTTCACTATATGGGATGCGCCCTTTGGTATAATAGAAACCATGGTACACTATTCGGTAATTACGAATAGTTGGATACGCCCTTTGGTAAATTGCCGTTGATAAAATCATCAATTGACTCAGATCCTTCCAAACGTACAAATGTTCCAACCAACATGCATTGAGCCTACTTCAATTTGTGTTTAGCATGCTTTATACCAAGATTCTTTCCCCACATAACAAGAAAAAGACAAGAAATTCATGGGCTGAGACACCAAAGTAGCAGGTTGGTACACTACCCGAGCTTGTGCGGGCTTTCACTCGCCCTCAGCGCCCCCCATCAATCCGTTCCAGAATCAATACGGAGGAGACAAATTATTGGGAATAAACCCTTGTATGGCTTGGCGGTTTCCTACGCAATCACAGGGTCGAACATGAGAGACTTCTCTATGTCTACAAATTAAAAATTTAATCCAAATAGAGACCCGTCTCCCAAACGACCGTCTCGTCGTCGTGTCAATTAATCCAAATCACAACTTAGCCAAAACCAAAGTTAAGGTCTTGTAATTTTCCGGATTAATCAACCGCGGAGAAGACGACGAATGGATCGTCGATTTTCATATTTATAATCGGAGTCCATGATATAAATTAATTGACATATTAATTATCAAATAATTAATCCATGGCAATTAATTAAACACATGCAATGATAAACATAATCAAAGCAATAACATAACAAATGAAAGACGGAGCTAGGGAGAGGTATACTCGCTGTTTACCTTGTAGTCTTCTACCTTATGACCCTCCCCTCTTGGACGTCGTGTGGGCGACGAGCTATCAAGACGTGGAGTCACCCAGGCTTACCGAGATCACCTACTTCAATCCTCTTCCAACTTACCAACAAAAACCCTAGCTAGGGTTTTCGGCTGGCCACCTTCTCTCCTCTCCTCCTCATACCACCGGCCACCTCAAGCTACAAGGTCCGGCTAGCCACCTTCTCTCCTCTCCTCCTCATGCCGCCAGCCACCTCAAGATACAAGATCCGGCCGACCACGAGGCAGCACCAAGAGGAAGGCTAGGAAGATGAAGAAGAGGAAGAAGAAGCTGAGAGAACTCCTTCTTCCCAAAACCCACCACAAATCCTAACTCTATCCTTCTTCACCGCCGGCGCCAACAAGGAAGAAAACCCCCTATTTTTTGACCGCCAAATTCCTCTCCTCCTTGCTCCTTTCTTGCGTACGCAAAGGAAGAGATGGTGATGATGGAAAATGAAGAGATCAGAGAAGGAGAAGAACCAAGCTTCTTCTCCTCCTCACCGCCGGCGCCGCAAGTCCAAAAAACCCGTCGTCGGCAGCCCTCCTCCCTCTCCTCTACTCTAAGCCGAGCACCAGAGTGCTCCTCCCTCCCTTGCCAAAGCTTCACGCTCAAGAGATGAATGAAGGTGTTGGTGCAATTTGCACTAATAGTTAAACTTGGGTTTTGATGAATGACAAATAGGTTAAAGTTAGGTTTGCTTTTGGTTTTGACCTCTTTACTAAGTGTGCAGGGTTGAAAGACTTAGGACCTGACACCAGGCTGAAGTCCAGGGTGGTTGAGTCCTGGCAGGAAGTCCAGTTGGGTTCGTGGGGCCTGACAATTGGCTGAAGCCCAAGTTGGTTGAAACTTGGCAAAAAGACCAGGGTGGTTAAGCCCTGGCAGGAAGACCTGGTGGGTTAAGAAGTTGAGTAGAGCTGCACGAGGTAAGTAAGGTAAGTCACTGGAGGAGCGAACCAGTGAAGACGGGTCCTATTTTAGGATTGTAGGCGCGGTCCAACTTAGGCCCATTTTGGTGACCTCGGTTGAGTCTTGGTTAGATCCTTATCCAGGTTTAGACGGGGTCTAATTAACTCTAAATTCATTAACTCTATTTTACAGGATTTATTTGATATGTGAACTAATTAGATTGTGTAGGTTAATTTTATAAATTTATTCCTCATCTAAAGCCTCAGTGGAGGATAAATTTTCATTTAAAATTATTCGTAGTTCTTATTTTTTTGGAGAATAAAATTATTCCTACTAATGATAAAATCTTATTGTTATTTTCTAATTATTCCTATTAATGCTTAAAATTCTCACGTGAAGCCTAGCCAGAAGGATAAAATCTCTTTTTAAATTATATTTTGAATTATTTTTTCAAAAAACAAAAAGCCTTGGTGAGGTAAGAGGATAAAACCTCTTGGTTAACTTTTCAGATTAAATTTTATTTAAATTATTTAAGTGAAGCAAAGATCTTGTTTGAATTATTCCTTCTTGCTGATGGATAAAATTTGAGCTGAGAAGATCATGCATCGAGGCACTATAAAAGGAAGCAAGCAAGCCCTCTAAAAGACAGAAAATTTTTTTCTGGTTCAAGCTTTGGCACTCTCTTGCTTCCACGCTCCTCTGCTGCGGTTTGTGCTTTGACTCGACGCTGTCCAACCGCTGCCGGAAGATCGTTCCCAACACCCAAGCTGCTTCAGATAAATCTAAGTGTTGGGTAACATAATTTTTGTTCTGTCTGCACTTAAATTATTAAAAGGGGAAGTGTAGGGTTGTTACACTTCCACCTAATCTTGTATTCGAATCACTCTACCGGGAGTTTGCCGGTAGAGGTTTTTAGTGGATTGCCCACAGGAAAGGCTCAAGGAGCCTGGGTCTTCGAGTAGGAGTCGCTGAAGGCTCCGAACGAAGTAAAACTCCTCGTGTAATTTTTTATTATTTTTCACTTTCGCTTTTCGTTTTAATTTTTCCGCTGTGCACGTTTTTCAAAGCATCGTACAATTTTCTATCGACTCTGATTCTATAACGAAGATTTTAAAAGTCACGTGATTCAGCCCCCCCTCTCACGTGCATCGGTCCTACAGAAGGATGAGGAGAGAACTCCTCTTCTTCCACCTTCTTCTCGCCGGTGCAAGTTTGCCCTAGGAGAGAGAACAATAGAGAGAGGGTTTTAGGTTTTTGTGATTAATTGAATTAATTCTCAATTAATTCGTTAAGCCCTGTATCATGACTCTTATGGGGTATTTATAGGGATAAGGTAGGGATCATGAGGAGGAGTTGGTTCTTGGCCAGCTAATGGATCCAAACCCGATCCATTAATGGAGATCCATTCCACTAAAGGATCCCATTAAACTTCCTCACCAACTCTCATATTTTCATATGGGCTCCACCTATTATGAGTCGTCCATCTCCCCGTGTTTAAGATATCGAATGCCCGATAATTAATTTAAATTACTGACAATTTTAATTAATTATCCTCTTGATCCTTGATTAGTACCACTCAACATTTTCATCATGTCGGACCATAGTCCACTTGCAAAATTTGACATGACGATCCTTTCAAGCTCACCAAGGGGGCATCATCATCCTGACTCACCAGGACATGAATTCCCTCAATAATCAACGACATACCATATAATTAATAATATTTCTCAATTTATCGAGCCTATCGATTTAACAGAATAAATTTCACCCATTGGTAAGTCAAAGAAATAATAATTAATTATACGTGCTTGTTATTATTTTGGGATTAAGAGATCGTACTCCATATATAATATATATCCGAGGTCTAATCCAATTTATAAAGTTAGTACAAAATTGGATGATCTCTCTTTTGATCCTACTCAATGCACATAAAGTGCACTAGTACAATTCTATGGTTAAGACAAACCACACCTAATTACACTACAATCATACCGATGGTTTGTCCAACTCCATCTCGGTTGTGAGCCTCTTTCTTATACTTCTGTAAGGAACTTGATAACATGATCTTCTATGCATCGCCACGCACCATGTTATCTTCAATGCAAAGTATCAGACATTTTGTACACATACTAATATAAATATGCATTAGGTGATTTTACGATTCTCTTTTAAAATGTAAATGTATTTTAACTAAAAGCAAAGTCTTTGGTATACATCCTAACAATCTCCCACTTATACTCAATGACTTTGTTGTTTGCAAAATGTTATACATCTGACCCCTAGATCCTTCACATGCCTAAAAGCTCTCACTACCAAGACCTCAGTGAAAAGATCTCCCTAGGTCGTCCTCTGATGTAATCTAGGCAACAACAGCTATTCCTCATCAGGGTAGTACTTGTGCTCTATGTGTTTTCTTGCCTTATGGACTCGTGATTCCTTCGAGTTTGCAACTGCACCATTTTAATCACAACAAAATGTGATTGCCCTGTGCAAACTAGGAGTCACATCGAAGTCTATCTTGAGGTTCCTGAACCATGTAGCTCTTTTGGCTATCTTGAGAGACTGGCAACCATCCAGCTTCCATGGTGGAGTCCATCACGCAGCCGCTGCGTAACACTCTGTTGGGACCGGGTGCATGTTGACAAGGATACAGGTTCGTAAATTTTAAAAATATTTACGTGCAGCGGAAGAATTAACATAAATAATTTCTCAAATTATTTTTAACCACGTATCTAGCATGCGACCTTATGATGTGTGGACATAATCATAAATTAAAATTTTGCAAAAAAGTAAACTAATTTACTTTGTACCTCGCGTAACTCGAAGAAAGGGACGAGATCCAACCGTAGCGTCCCTTGGAAGCTTTGCCTCTATTCGCGTCCACGCCGAGTTCTCTTCGGGATGACTTCGCAAAGCCACGAGTTTTGTGCCGACGAGAACTACTAGATTCTCCAAAGACACAACTAGAATATCAAGAGAGAGATATGGAAACTAACCACCAAGTAACGGAATCAAGATTCCGTGAAGGGAGGAAGGAGACGCGACCCGCTTCGTCTTGGTGGTGGCTCACGGCTAGGGAGGTGGCGCCGGCCCTAGAGGGAGAAAGTGGCGCCAGCCCTAGAGAGAGAAGGGGCGCCGGCCCTAGAGAGAAGGGGTGGGCGCCGGCCCTAGAGAGAGAGAGGGAGAGAATGAGAGAGAGAGAACTTCTTAATCTCTTGATTAATTGGAATTCAAGGCTTGCCTTTGGTTCCTTTATATAGTAGCCTCTCCATTGCCAAGTCTCCCTTTTAACGGAATTAACGGAATAAATTTTCATAAGAAATTTATCTTATAAATTTTCTTATGAATTATTCCGTTATGCCAAGTTTTATTATAACTAACTTTATAATAAAACAAATACATCTCTCCTTTTAATTATGGAATAAAATTTGTATAAAATTTTCTTATCATGGAAAAATCAATTCATAATTGATTTTATAAATTAAAATTAAACCAATTCATGGTTCATTTTAATTTCCATAAAAAGAATAAATTTCTACAATTTTCTTTATATAAATTTCTTTATATAAATCTCTTTATATAAATTAATTTATTTATCCATAATTTTATAAAAAAATCGCACTTGATTTATTTTATAATTTAAACCAATTAAATTGGTTTCCCTCTTTAATGTGGCCGGCCAAACCCTCTTTGGCCGGCCACACCAAGCCAATCTCCTCGCGAATTAAACTCATTTAATTCGCCCAATAAGCCTTCAAAAGACTTAGCCATTTTAAGCTTCCCATGCGCCTCTGATAAATTCAGATTCGACTTATTTCTCTTGATCGGAAAATCCAATTTTCAACTCGTTTTAAATCCCTCGGATTACTCGTAGTGCGTGTGACTAAATAGGCTTTCGATTTATGTTGGCCGTCTATAATTCATCAATTATAGAACGATCATGAGTGCACCTAGTAGTACATCATGATCCCCAATTAATCGAAAGATCAACGGTTGACCTCAGAAATTATTCTGAAACCCTTCAGCAGCTCTAATGAATCGTGCCTCATTCCCTTCACCATCTTATACCCACTTGGTTCAGGACATGGTCTATGTGTGTCAGTCCCCACTAGGCTGACTACGTCACACCTAGCCCAAGTAATGTTCTCTCGTCCTTTGGATTTCTAATTACTCTCATGTATTTAAGAGACTCATACTCTAAACATGTCATGCTCTGGCCAGAGGCTTTGAGTAACAATCCGACGATAGGCCTTGGGTATACATCTCCTCGCAAGGAGTGGTGAATCCTTTGTAGGCTGTTCAAACATCTTCGGGCACTTCGGCTTATACCCAACCATCCTGGGTCCACACCTCCTTGGAGATGCTTGCTTAAGATGTTAAAGTATAAGTCTCCATGACCAAGATGACTTGAACACCGCAAGTCAAAGGAACATCGCACTTAAGCTGCGGTAAGAACTTCACTGACATGTCTATATATAGACTACCATGTGAAGTTTTACAGCCAGTCACTCCAATGAACTAGTTCCCTTAACTAGCATTCATGTTTATCTCCGGACATCCCAATGTCACCAGCCAGTGAGAATCAGCTGATTAGAGAATAACCCATGCTAGTCTCAACAGAATTGATAGTGTCCGTATTTATCAATTCATCGACTAGGGATATTTTCAATACTTCACAATTGCACATGTAGAGATAATCACTAGTTGTGATTCCATCACAAATTCTCTCATGCTGTGAATTGTATTGCGGACATTCAGTAAATGAGTTTAAGATCCCAATCAAATACACAAACATGTATACTCAAATAGTGAATTTTCATTTATAAAATAAATGTTTACAATCATAAGGCGATTACCTTAGGACACTTCTCTCATATTACTAACAAACTCCCACTTGGCCTAATGCCAATCGCTACGGTATCCAATACCACAGGATCTAACATGACCCTCAAACTTGCTTTGAGGCAAGACCTTAGTTAAAGGATCCGCTAAATTCCTTTTAGTGGGAATTTTCTCAATTTGTATATCATTCCTACTTATAATCTCTCTGATCAGATGATAGCGACGAAGCACGTGTTTGGATCACTGATGAGACCTTGGTTCCTTTGCTTGTGCAATAGCTCCATTGTTGTCACAGTAAACCGGCACTGCTTCATCAATGGTTGGAACCACACCAAGTTCGGAGACAACTTCTTGATCCAGACTGCTTCCTGCTTCGGCTGCGATATTCCCCGTGGTAGAATCCGCTACGGTGTCTTGTTTGGAACTCTTCCAACTTATTGCGCCTCCATTCAAAGTAAATACGTATCCAGACTGAGATTTGGAGTCATCCTTATCTGTCTGGAAACTGGCATCTGTATACCCACGTATTACCATATCTCCTTCTCCATATATTAGGAACACATCCTTAGTTCTTCTTAAGTACTTAAGGATTGTCTTGACAGCCGCCCAATGATCCATTCCTGGATCCGACTGGTATCTGCTTGTGACGCTCAGAGCATACGATACATCGGGCCTTGTACATAACATAGCATACATGATAGATCCTATCGCGGATGCATAAGGAATCTTATTCATGCAAATCCTCTCGTCTTCTGTGCGCGGACACATAGACTTTGAAAGGTTGATCCCATGCCTGATGGGAAGGTAACCTTTCTTGGATTCCGACATGCTAAACCTTTTTAGCACTCGGTCTATATATGTAGACTGCGAAAGACCAAGCAATCGTTTTGATCTATCTCTATAGATTCTAATCCCAAGGATATAGGTTGCTTCTCCCAGGTCTTTCATGGAGAAAGTTTTGGACAACCAAATTTTAACTGTCTGTAAGACTGATATATCGTTTCCTATAAGTAATATGTCATCGACATATAATACTAGGAATACGACTGCACTCCCACTAACCTTCTTGTACACACAAGGTTCGTCAGGATTTTGTGAGAAATCAAACTCTTTGATTGTCTCATCAAAACGGATGTTCCAGCTCCTGGATGCTTGCTTCAGTCCATATATGGATCGTCGAAGCTTGCATACTTTGGTTTTATCAACCGATGTGAAACCTTCAGGTTGTATCATGTATACATCCTCAAGCAGGTTTCCATTAAGGAAAGCTGTTTTCACATCCATTTGCCATATCTCATAATCATAATGAGCTGCTATGGCTAGGAGCATCCGAATGGATTTAAGCATAGCTACTGGCGAATAGGTTTCGTCATAATCAATTCCTTGTTTTTGACGATATCCTTTTGCCACTAATCTAGCTTTAAAGGTAACAACATTACCTTCCATGTCGGTTTTCTTCTTGAAAACCCACTTGCACCCTATGGGCTTAATCCCTTCAGGTGGGTTAACCAAGTCCCATACTTGATTTTCGTACATGGAATCCATTTCCGACTTCATGGCTTCAAGCCATTTGTCCCTTTCTGAATTTTTCAGAACATCTTCATAACTGATAGGTTCGTCATCGCTTATGAGTAACACGTCGTTCGATTCACTTATGAGAAATCCGTATCTCTCTGGAATATTGCGTGTCCTATCAGACCTACGAAGAGGTGGTGTTGTTTTAGGTTCAACTGATAGCTCATCATTATGAGTTATTGGTTGTGGGTCTAGACTAGGTGTCTCTGTAATGTCTATTGGAGTTTCTTGAACTTCATCAAGTTCAATGCCACTCCCACTGTTTTCTTGTAAAAGAAATTCTCTTTCCAGAAATACAGCATGCCTTGAAACAAACACCTTTTGTTCCAAGGGATGATAGAATTGGTAACCCTTCGTTTCCTTAGGGTATCCAATAAATAGACATTTATCAGACTTAGCATCCAATTTGTCTGATATAGTCCGCTTCACATAAGCAGGACAACCCCATATCTTAAGGTGAGTTAAGTGAGGTTTCTTACTATTCCATGTCTCATATGGAGTAGTAGAGACTACCTTGGTCGGGACTCTGTTTAGCAAGTAAACAGCTGTCTTTAGTGCATAGCCCCAAAAGGATTTTGGAAGAGTTGCATGATTCATCATAGACCTAACCATGTCCATCAAGGTTCGGTTACGCCTCTCAGATACACCATTATGCTGTGGTGTATATGGCGGAGTCCATTGGGACAATATCCCATTGTCCCTAAGATAATCTTGAAACTCTTGACTTAAGTATTCACCACCCCGATCGGATCGAAGTATCTTAATACTTTTGCCAAGCTGTTTCTCCACTTCATTTCTGAACTCTTTGAATTTCTCAAAAGCTTCAGATTTGTGTTTCATCAAGAACACATACCCGAATCGTGAGTGATCATCGATAAAGGTGATGAAGTAGCTATAGCCTCCTTGTGCAAGAGTTGACATTGGTCCACATACATCAGTATGTATGAGACCAAGCAATTCTCCCACTGGATTACCTTTTCCGGAAAAGGGTAATTTGGTCATCTTGCCTTTTAAGCATGATTCGCATGTATCAAATGAACCGGGTTCAAATGATTCCAGAATTCCACATCGGTGTAATTCGGTCATGCGTTTCTTACTTACATGGCCAAGACGACAATGCCACGTGTAGGAGTCTATTCGATTATCTATTCGAGCACGTTTGTTGCTAACTTCGATATTGAAAACGTCACCGGATAAATCTAACGTGTAGATACCATTGCATAAAGTTCCATTCCCATAAAGAACGCCATTTAAAGTTATGTAACAACAATTGTTACTAAAAGTTAAATGATAACCCTTTTCATTCAAACATGAAATAGATACAATGTTCTTTATTAACGAAGGAACAAAATAACAATTATCCAATTCTAAGACACGTCCAGTAGGGAGCTTTAGCAAATATGTTCCGATGGCAACAGCAGCAATCTTTGCTCCATTTCCAACTCGCAAATTCGCTTCTCCTTTGACGAGTCTTCTTCTATTCCTTAGCCCCTGTATGTCATTACATATATGTGAGCTACACCCAGTATCAAGTACCCAGGTATTTGAGGAAATAGAGTGACATTCAATAACGAAGATACCTGAAGAGGATGGGGCATCGGATGCCTTCTTCTTCAAGGACTCAAGATAAACCTTGCAGTTTCTTCGCCAGTGACCCTCCTTGCCACAGTGATGGCAAGTGCCTTTTGGTGTCTTTTCAGTCTTTTTGGCCTTTTTCTTCTTTCCTTTATTCTGTTCTTTGGCCTTCCTCTTAGAACCTTTCTTCGAGGAACCAACTAACAGTACCGTCTTTTGATCCTGCTTTACAGAAGGCTCTACAGTCTTCAGCAGGTTGAGCAACTCAGGAATGGTAGTCTCCAGCTTGTTCATCCGATAGTTCATCACAAATTGTGAATAACTTTTGGGCAAACAATGCAGAATTAAGTCAATACTTAGTTCATGATCCATTGCAAAACCGAGTGTGCTCAGTCGCTCAATGTACCCCAACATCTTTAACACAAACTGTGAGGCAGAAGTGCCTTCCTGCATCCTAGAGGTGAAGAGGAGTCTGGAGACTTCGAACCTTTCGGATCTCGCCTGCTCTTCAACAACTCATGAAGATGGAAGATGATGGTATAAGCATCCATATGCTCATGCTGCTTTTGCAGCTCAGGTATCATAGAGGCTAGCATGATGCAACTCGCAAGTTCAGAATCGGTCACATGTTTCTGATAGGCCACTAACTGGTCTGGAGTTGCACCTCTGGAGGACGGTTGGGAAGTTGATCTTCAATGACATAAGCAAGCTTCTCTGCCTTGAGGACTATCCTCAGGTTTCGAAGCCAGTCCATGAAGTTTGGCCCAGTTAGTTTATTGGTGTCCAAAATGGAACGCAAATTCAGAGAAGACATGATCGAGTGATTAACCTAGAAATACAAATTGAGCTTATGTGAGAAGATGATAAAGAATGTATCAACATAAAATCCTATTTATTTTCAAATTGAATAACCCTTTTTATCAATTCGGGAGATCGTAGGAACATCTCCAAATAGGTTGATATCCAACCATAGATAAGAACAACCATGGCTGTGGCCATCAAGTTATTCTTAGCTATGAAGGTAGGTAATTATACCGATTACATATCACATATATGTAACTATCACTTTATGCTATCAACTAATTGAATGTTTGCATAAATCATTGGGTTGTTAACTCATTAACAAGTATGCAACATTATACATAGCACCCAACTGCACCTCTCTTTACATCGACCTTGGCTGTGGCACAACAAATCGATGCTCCAAGCTTAAGGCTGACCCATTAATCAAGAAATAGTTTTAATATGGTTGGAGCTCATTCAACCGTTTAGTCAGGCTTGGATGTGTCCAACAACCAAAACTAAGGATTGACCTCTGACTCCAACTATATTATTCATAAACTAATTCCATGGTTTGAACATGTTGAGGTTCAAGCCGGGCATGGATGTGTCCATCAACCCAAACGAGAAACAAAACTCCGATTCTAACCATATTAATGGAAGGTGTTGGCCTTAATATTTTGTAAGGGTTTTGGGTCTCATCCTTTCTTTTCTAAGCACATTCATGACAGAATTATGTCATGACTAACGATTTCCTTAATAAAGTATGTATGTGACTTAATTTATCAAGTCTCATTAATTGAATTAGGAACCGGATTTCCTAATTCTAATTTCATACTTTATTCAAGGAATTATTTTGGGAAACAATTTCCTAAATTGTCATAATCAATTTCGGAAATAATATGTTTAAGACTTTGATTTCTCTAAATCAAATCTTATTAAATTAAGAGACAATTCCCTTAATTCAACTACATATTATTTTCATGAAAATCTCATTTAAGAAAACTCTATAGGAAACCATTTTCCTAATTAATTTTGGAGACAACAATATGTAAGAGCATCACCTCTTAAATCAAATTTCCAAGATTTGATCACATATTTTATTCATGGATTAATTAATTACAACAAATTGTTTTCTAAGGGTGGCTCCCCGAGGCTCAGATACCCAAAGAAAAGTAATTTGTCGTAAATCCAATTTGGTCCGCTCCCCGAGGCGTAACCAAATTAAACATGACAATTTTATTCAAAATGGGAAATTAAATTACAACAACTAACTTTAAATTGGACGGCTCCCGAGGCTCAATCCAAAATAAAGAATTTTGTTAATAATTTAAAACCAATTCGAATTTAATTGTCAATTAATGATCCATAAATTTGTCTAGACTTTCTTGAAAGAAAGTGCCCAAAATTGCGAGATTTCATAATAGGTTTTCAGAATAATTGTAAGTTTCTGGTACAAAGAAAACTTACATATTTCCAAAATTGAAAATTTCCAAAATAGGAAATTTCCAAAATTGGAAAGTTTCCAAAGATGGGAAGTTTTCACAATTATCATAAAATTTCAGAAACTAGGATATTTCAAAAGTTTGCGAAATTTCATGAGGATTTCCAAACTTTGAAATTCCTAAATCTAAAATTTATCATAATTGGAAAGTTTCCATAATTGGAAAATTTTCCAAAATTGAGATCATGACAAAGTTTTCCGCAAAACAATTATATGATTATGTCGAACACTAACCGGCTCTGATACCACTGTTGGGACCGGGTGCATGTTGACAAGGATACGAGTTCGTAAATTTTAAAATATTTACGTGCAGCGGAAGAATTAGCATAAATAATTTCTCAAATTATTTTTAACCACGTATCTAGCATGCGACCTTATGATGTGTGGACATGATCATAAATTAAAATTTTGCAGAAAAGTAAACTAATTTACTTTGTACCTCGCGTAACTCGAAGAAAGGGACGAGATCCAACCGTAGCGTCCCTTGGAAGCTTCGCCTCTATTCGCGTCCACGCCGAGTTCTCTTCAGGATGACTTCGCAAAGCCACGAGTTTTGTGCCGACGAGAACTACTAGATTCTCCAAAGACACAACTAGAATATCAAGAGAGAGATATGGAAACTAACCACCAAGTAACGGAATCAAGATTCTGTGAAGGGAGGAAGGAGACGCGACCCGCTTCGTCTTGATGGTGGCTCACGGCTAGGGAGGTGGCGCCGGCCCTAGAGGGAGAAAGTGGCGCCGACCCTAGAGAGAGAAGGGGCGCCGGCCCTAGAGAGAAGGGGTGGGCGCCGGCCCTAGAGAGAGAGAGAGAGAATGAGAGAGAGAGAGAACTTCTTAATCTCTTGATTAATTGGAATTCAAGGCTTGCCTTTGGTTCCTTTATATAGTAGCCTCTCCATTGCCAAGTCTCCCTTTTAACGGAATTAACGGAATAAATTTTCATAAGAAATTTATCTTATAAATTTTCTTATGAATTATTCCGTTATGCCAAGTTTTATTATAACTAACTTTATAATAAAACAAATACATCTCTCCTTTTAATTATGGAATAAAATTTGTATAAAATTTTCTTATCATGGAAAAATCAATTCATAATTGATTTTATAAATTAAAATTAAACCAATTCATGGTTCATTTTAATTTCCATAAAAAGAATAAATTTCTACAATTTTCTTTATATAAATTTCTTTATATAAATTTCTTTATATAAATTAATTTATTTATCCATAATTTTATAAAACAAATCGCACTTGATTTATTTTATAATTTAAACCAATTAAATTAGTTTCCCTCTTTAATATGGCCAGCCAAACCAAAGAGGGTGGGCACCCTCTTTGGCCGGCCACACCAAGCCAATCTCCTCGCGAATTAAACTCATTTAATTCGCCCAATAAACCTTCAAAAGACTTAGCCATTTTAAGCTTCCCATGCGCCTCTGATAAATTCAGATTCAACTTATTTCTCTTGATCGGAAAATCCAATTTTCAACTCGTTTTAAATCCCTCGGATTACTCGTAGTGCTTGTGACTAAATAGGCTTTCGATTTATGTTGGCCGTCTATAATTCATCAATTATAGAACGATCATGAGTGACACCTAGTAGTACATCATGATCCCCAATTAATCGAAAGATCAATGGTTGACCTCAGAAATTATTCTGAAACCCTTCAGCAGCTCTAATGAATCGTGCCTCATTCCCTTCACCATCTTATACCCACTTGGTTCAGGACATGGTCTATATGTGTCAGTCCCCACTAGGCTGACTACGTCACACCTAGCCCAAGTAATGTTCTCTCGTCCTTTGGATTTCTAATTACTCTCATGTATTTAAGAGACTCATACTCTAAACATGTCATGCTCTGGCCAGAGGCTTTGAGTAACAATCCGACGATAGGCCTTGGGTATACATCTCCTCGCAAGGAGTGGTGAATCCTTTGTAGGCTGTTCAAACATCTTCGGGCACTTCGGCTTATACCCAACCATCCTGGGTCCACACCTCCTTGGAGATGCTTGCTTAAGATGTTAAAGTATAAGTCTCCATGACCAAGATGACTTGAACACCGCAAGTCAAAGGAACATCGTACTTAAGCTGCGGTAAGAACTTCACTGACATGTCTATATATAGACTACCATGTGATTTTTTACAGCCAGTCACTCCAATGAACTAGTTCCCTTAACTAGCATTCATGTTTATCTCCGGACATCCCAATGTCACCAGCCAGTGAGAATCAGCTGATTAGAGAATAACCCATGCTAGTCTCAACAGAATTGATAGTGTCCGTATTTATAAATTCATCGACTAGGGATATTTTCAATACTTCACAATTGCACATGTAGAGATAATGACTAGTTGCGATTCCATCACAAATTCTCTCATGCTGTGAATTGTATTGCGGATATTCAGTAAATGAGTTTAAGATCCCAATCAAATACACTAACATGTATACTCAAATAGTGAATTTTCATTTATTAAAGTAAATGATTACAATCATAAGGCGATTGCCTTAGGACACTTCTCTCATATTACTAACACACTCTTCCATACAATGGTTCTACCTGCTAAAAGTAAACACAAAACCCCGAGGAATACTTATATTTGCCCCTTATATTGATTGGAATTCTATATCCATATAACCCACAGGATATTTATCTGCCTGGTAAACCAGCATATAGTCCTTAGTCCTTCTCAGGCACTAATATATGCTTTTACCGCAATCCAATTTCCTAGACCTGGGTTACTCCGATATCTGTCAACCATGCCCAAGGCACAACAGATATCTGGTCTCGTTTTTAGCATACATGAGGCTTCCTATAGTTGATGCTAAAGGAACCGCCATTACCTACTCTATCCCCTTTGATAATCTAAACATATCTCCTTAGATAGAGTAACTCCACAACTGAAAAGTACCAAACTTTTCTTGGAGGTATCCATGCTAAAGCGAGTTAGGATAGTGTCTTGTATAAAGCTTGGGATAACCACATCATCCTTGTCTGGAGATCCCTTAGATCTTTGATCCCCAAGGATGTGTCTTACTCCCAAGTCCTTCATAATTATTTCGACAACCATACCCTTACGTCTGATAGTATTTCGTTATTGTTTTCAATCAACAAAATATTATCTACGTATAGTACAAGAATACTACTTCGTTTCCGTCACATCACTTATACACAATCTTATCTGTCCTTTGAACAAATCCATATGACTGGATTTATCTCTTCAAAGCGGATGATCCTTATCATAGGTCCAGGGATCCGGTTCATATTCTCTAAGGATCAAGTCCTCAGACTGTCCAATAACATGAATCCTTTAGGTTGAGTAACAACCCTCCCACTATGATAAGGTATCCCCTATGTATCTTCTGTGACACAAGGTGCAATATCTTGTGATATTCCTCTTGTACAGTTGGTACTAAGGTCAGAATGTCCCCTATGTGTTTTACTCAGAATACTTCTATTCATGGGCTTGTGGTTTATTACATAGTCCTTTTTCTAAGAATTAGTCATTCGTACCAACGAACATCCTCTAATCCTTAGGATCATTAAACCACCTTTTGTTCCCTAAGGATAGTCTACGAACATGTGCACTAGATTCCAACTTATCAGTATCTCTTTTCAGCACATGTGCTGAACTACCCATAAGCTGAACATGCCTTAGACTAAGCTTACGCTTAGTCTCCATTTCTATAGGTTTTAGAGACTATTGACCTAGATAGTATCAAGCACATACACCGTCGTATCCAGAACATATCCTCTTGAACAAGTCTGGCTAATCTCAGAGTAGCTTATCATTATCCTAACCATTACCTTAAATGACCTTCTTCCTTCCACGTGTTGCACCGTTTTATTGGGGCACACCAGGTGCAGTGCATTGAGATCGAATCCCAATCACTGATAAGTAATTCCTATAACTATCCCTAGAGGTACTTGCCACTACGATCTAATCGTAATGTCGCCATACTTTTACTCTGATGTTTCTCCGCATCAGACCTGAATTCTTTGATCTCATCAAAGCAATTAGTCTTGCGGTACATCAAGCAAATGTACTTTGACCCTTGAATAATTGTTTATAAAATAAACAAAGTCTTCAAGACTAGCTCTATTCTAGATAGATTAAGGACTTATACTTATCAAGTTGAACCAACTCCTACATACCTTTGGCTCTATGCCCCTAGGCTTGGAAGAGCCTCTTGGTCTTCTTACCTTCATAGTAAGATTCAAAGATTTCAAGGAAGACAAGTCTTCCATCATCAATGAACACAAGGGATCATTGGCTATCAACCTTTGAATCCTACTAAAGGTTAATAAGACCAAGCCTTAGATCATAAAGGTATGCTTGGTTCATTTAGGAAGAAACCTTTCTCTTACTATGGTTATATGATAAGCTATTTAACATCTATTTACATCATGGGAGCTTTTGGTTTTAAAATAAATCAATTGCCTATCTATGTATCTAAATAGATAATCCTTCTATTCCACTTTTAACAATAAAAGCAATAGAATATCTTATTCCAGAAACTAAATAAAAGTTCTTCCCAAAATTTAAGTACATAAAGTCAATCTTTATAAAACCAAAATCATATCATCCTATGTTAAAGACATAAATGAATAAATAAACTCCCACTGTAAAAGTCATCTCCATAGACTATCCATGTAGTCAGTAATCTCCTCCTCAGCTAGTCGTCGGGTTTCCTGGAACCTCTGCAAAAAGATGTAGACATGATTAGTGGCATCCATATCTACACACTAGGTACTGGTAGATATCACCGCTAAATATGTTATAATGACAAAAGAGAAAAGTATACCTGAATTATTACTCTGACGGCGGG